>VMDO01009073.1:40667-79640 GCA_007922755.1 Pedetes capensis
TACACAGACTACTTCTGGTCTTGAACTTGCAATCCTCCTGCCTTTGCCTCCTGAGCTGCTGGGATTACAGGCATGTGCCACCACGCCCTGCTCATTCTTTTTTTTTTTTTTTTTTTTGTGTGTGTGTGTTACTGGGGGTTGAAGCCAGGGCCTCGTGCTTGCATGCTTTTCAAGTGCTGCTGGACCAGTGAGCTGCACCCTCAGCCCCCCCCTTTTTTTTTAACCGTTTGAGACAGTCTCCCTAAATTACACAGACTACTTCTGGTCTTGAACTTGCGATCCTCCTGCCTCTGCCTCCTGAGCTTCTGGGATTACAGGCATGAGCCACCATACCCGGCTCGTTCTATTTTTTTGTGTGTTTGTGGTACTGGGAGTTGAACCCAGGAAGTATGCAAAGCTTGTATGCTTTGCAAGTGCTGCTGGACCAGTGAGATGCACTCTTAGCCCATTTTTTTTTTTTTTTTTTACTTTTTGAGACAGGGTCTCACTAAATTACGCAGACTGCCTCTGATCCTCCTGACTCTGCCTCCTGAGTCACTGGGATTACAGGCATTCACCACCGTGCCCGGCTCCTATTGCATTCTTTACTAAAGCCTTTAATAGTAATTGTAGGAAATCATCATACCTTAGTCTGTTATTACTGCAAATCCAGAATTTTGTTAACTGCAGGGCTTCAATGATAATTTATATGGAGATTTTTGCATTCTTCTGTGTACTCTGCAAAATGTCTGTCTCTAGCCACATGTTGTTGTTGTTAGGTGTCGTTGAGTCGGTATCCGACTCATAGCGACCCTCTGTACAACAGGGGAAACACTATTGTCAGTGCTTCTCTGCTGTGCATAGGGTTTTCAATGGCAGATTGATTTGTGGGAGGGGGTTGCCAGGTCCTTCTCCCAAGCCTACAGTATCTGGTGTTCCCTGGCAGTCTCCCATCTAAGTACTAACCAGACTGACCCTGCTTAGCTTCTGAGATCTGATGGGATTTGATGCCACAGGGCTACAGCTGCAGGCCTAGCCACATAGGAACAATCTTTTAGCATTTAATTCTGTAACACAAGGTCTGTGCTCCACATACCTTGAGTGATACATTGAGGAGATAAAGCCTTATATCATATATACCTTCCTGCAGCAACAATTATTGTGTGAACTTATTAAATTCACAAATAAAAATAATTTCCTGCCCTTTTAAACATCATGGGAGATATTGGTCCTCTCCTGGATAATTGTTGTTAGGTGCTATTAAGTCAAGTCTGACTCACAGCAACTCTATGTGCAACTGACAAAACACTACCTGACACTGTGCGCTGCCCAGCACCATTGTCAGTGCTTCTCTGCTATTCATAGGGTTCTCCATGGCTGATTGTTTTGGGAGTGGGCTACCAGGTCTTTCTTCCAAGCCTACAGCACTTGGTATTCCCAAGCAGTCTCTCGTCCAAGTACTAATCACGCCAAACCCTGCTTAGCTTCTGAGAGCTGATGAGATCAGACACCAGAGTGATATGGCTTTAGACCTCCATAGATACTTAGCTGGTACCTTTTCCTACTCTGCTAGAGCTCCCAGATTCCTTTTGCCTCCCAGCAACCATTCACCTTTTACAAGCACTGCAATTTCCTTTGGAACATTCCTTGTGTTGGTTTTGGGGGCTGATGTGCCAGCGTGCCAGTGATTAAGCTGTTGTGTCTCAGCCCTTATCTACTCTGCCATTCCTGGCTTTGTGATTAGGGGTGGGGAGTATTATGCAAGTTAGACTCCTCTTTTGTGTGCTGACTCTTGTTTATAGGGGGCATAAGAAAGAGACCAGAAGGCTGGAGGAGGGAGAAGGGGCTTACTTCTTACCCATCACTTGTTCCAAGTTCCTGTCTTCAGAGGTTGGGCACTGAAGTTTCCATCATCAGGCACCATCAGGTGTTCTGGGACCCAGCTTCTCCAGCCACTTCCAGAAGCAGAGTTGGGTGTGCCTGCAGCAGCCTGGTAGAGCACTGGCTCCTCAGAAGTCTGAGTCTAGATTTCCAGGGGGTTCTTTGAACTCTTAAGACGCAGCAGCACCTAGACTCTGTTCCCCTCCTCTGAGGTTTTGTTTTAGGGAGCAGAGCTTCTGTTAGCTTCTTGATTCTGATGTCCTCACCCCTTACCTGGGTTCTGGCCTCCTGAGATGATCAGTGCTTCCTCTTGCTTATGTTTCTTCAGTTTTGTTATTTGCTTTTTCAATCCTCCTCTGCCTACATTGAAGTCTCTCTGTTAAGTTAGCACAGTTTCTGTATTCCTGAGTGGCCTGGCTAAGGCAGAGTAAATTGCAGTGCATGCCTCCCCACAAAATTAGGGATCCAGCTTGTCCTTCTCCTACCTTAGCACAGGCAGTGTGTGCCCACAAGCTAAATCAGGATAATCAAACACTGTCCTGGACCTGAGAGTCTTAAGAAGGCTGACATTAGAGTAGAGTTGGAAGGTGCTCATCATAGCAGGGGATTGTTGGCTTTCCCTCTTTGTTAGGGGGTTTTTCCTAAGGGTCCTACCCCTCTGGAGTTCCTACCTCTTGTCAACTCCTGCTGAGCCACGTTCTCCAGACTTCAGTCTGTGATTTCCTTGATGGTTTTCTAAAAATGCCCCATATTAGCATAGTCAAATTCATATGCTTGCAGCTAAGGAACCCAAATCCCAAATATATTAAAATGTATTGAAATTTCAGTTGCTTCACGGCCATATTTACTGTACAAATTTGTTACAAGCTATTTTTGATTAAAAAAAATGTGTCTCCTTCTAGTGTCTCTTACAAGCAGGTCAGCTGAGTAGAAGCCTAATTTGCATAATCCCTCCCTCAGTATCCCAAAGCCTGGAGGAGCAGAGTGGGTGTGGACTGAGAGACAACAGCTTGGTCACTGGCACATCAGATACCAAGACCAACATAGACGTTGACATAATCTTCCAAAGGAAACTGATGTGCTGATAAAAGGAGAACGGTTGCTGGGAGCCAGAAGGAACATGGGAACACAGGCCAAGTAGGAATATTAAATGATGGTCACCAAATCCAAGATGCTCTACAGCTCTGATGAAGCAACACTGAAAGCCTCAGACTTCAAAAGAGCTCCTTTTCTCACAGTTAGCAATAACAAACATTACTGTCCACAGCCTTTTAGCACCCTGTATATTTCTTAGTACTTCGTAGATCCTCAAAGTTAATTGAACATGTGCTCTCTAATTATCCAATTTCTACATGAAACATGTCTCAATTAAGTGACTCCTGCGGACCTGCAGGCACTTAACAGGCTCCTTGGACAATGTGCTTCCTCTGAGTGATTAGAAGTAATGAGTTCAGCTGTCTCAAGGAGCAAAGGGGTATCCCTTTTAGGCCTCCGATTGTACTGATGATTTTCTACCCTGCCCCCATCCCATAATATTTTCTACTGCAAATGGAAAATGTATACTTCCCAGTGAGCTTAAAATGTGTATTAAGGGTTTCAGGGTTTAGCTCAGTTGGTGGAGCACTTGCTTAGCATGCACAGATGCCCTGGGTTTGATCCCCAGTAACCCCTACCCACCCACACAAAAAAAATGTATATTCAAACTTAGTTCCTAAAGATCAGAAAGGTCAGAGTCAGAGGCAAGCCTATTTTTTAACTTAAAGGACTGGAGGAGGCAATGTAACCTAGAGTACATTTTTAATCCAATGGTTACCATATTTTCTTAGGAAAAAAATTGCCCAAAGAGTTTGTTAAGTACAGATTCCTGGGCTTCACATGCAACAAGAAGAGGAGTTCGGGAATTTACATGTTTAACAAGAACTCCACAGATTCCCATGCAGACATTTTGAACAACAGGGTAGCTCATCCCTGGGCTTTATTTATGTGGCATTTGAGAAGTCTGTGACTCTTGGCACCTGTACTACTATGAATATAGATGTTAGTGAAGATTCCCCACCTCCACCACTCTCCTCCTCCTCTTCCTTCTGCTTTCTCTTCCTCCTCTTGTTTTTATTTTTCATAGGGAATGTCTAAAAGATCATGAGAACACATGAAAATGAATAATATAGATATATCAGTAGAATTCTGATAGAATAGATTAGATTGAATGGGTGTCAAAGGGAAAAAATTACTTACTTTTTAAAATTTTAAAGACTTTACACAAACGATCACATTTTCTTTTATCTCATTATGTCGAGGTCCTGCAGCCCAAGGAAGTTGTTTGCAGTTTGCTCAAGCTCATCCATGAGTGAGCTAGCTCCTAGTCTACTTTTGTAGCCACAATACCATGAGGTCTGCATGTCACTCTTAATTTTAAGTTTTTATCATGACCAAAGTCACTGAGTTAGTCTAGCCTACTACTGGCATTTTAGACAGAAAGAATAAAAAAAGTAATATAATCATGAGCCTAGAAAAAAGTAAAATGCCTGTATTCCACCAAATAGATTAGTAATTATACTAGCAGAAATAAGGGACAGACATGGCTTCAGGGGGTCCTTTTGATCTGTTCTTCATGGTAGAAAAAAACCTTAATGTGTTCATACATGATTCTCAGTGACTTCTAGAAACTGCCTTTGTCACTGAAATACAGAGCAACCACAAAGTAACAAGAATCAGACAATTTTGCTCTTGTAGTAGCTGTTTCATGTCATTTACAAATTCAGACCATTGAAACTGTCAAAGTAATTTAGTAACAAAGTGGTCAGTTTCAAACTCCAGTGTTCTTTCCTTTTAGGAAGTAGCACCATAATCTAAAAAAATATATTTTAAAAGTAGTTATGACATTTATTTTCCATTTTATATCTTATAACATATATTGTACTGCAATGGTTTGTGTTAATGGCTTGCTAGTAAGTATTTCAGTTCTTACCAGAATGTTGCATCTTTTCCTATTTGAAGTAAATATCTGTTAAAGTGGATCAATCTCTCCCTTGATTTTTCTTGCTAACTCTCCTCTGAGAAAAAAGATTTTACTTTTAATGCTAGTGTTTGTTGTATTTTGTGCACAATTTATTCATCTGAAAGTTATAATGACATTTCAGGTTATTTCATATCAAATTAGAGATTCTCTTTAGATAATTGTTTATTGGCTGAAGAGAGAGAAAATTGGAAACTGTTAACTCACTTTAAAAAGTTCAAGAGATATTATTTGCCACTCTTAAATGATTTGAACCCAGCTATCTCATTCTATTGAGAAAAAAAATGGTAAGAGCATTCAGATATGATGGATCTGGGGAGGTACAAAGCACTGGTATTTTTAAAAAGCACCCAGGTGATTATCATGATCAGCTATCTAGAGACCCACTAACTTGGACATATGTTAGTTATTAGGTGCTGTTGAGTCAATGTCTAACTCTTAGTGACCCTATGTATAATAGATGAAACACTATTGTCCGTGCTTCTTTGCTATTCATAGGGCTTTCAATGGCAGACTGATTTTTGAGACTGGGTTGCTGGGTCCTTCTCCCAAGCCTACAGTATCTGGTGTTCCCAGGCAGTCTCCCATCCAAGTACTAACCAGGCCCAACCCTGCCTAGCTTCCAAGATCTGACGCCACAGTGCTACGGCTGCAGGAACTTGGACATATTAGTTGTTGTTGTTGTTAGGTGCCATCGAGTCGGTATCCAACTCATAGCGACCCTCATAGGGTTTTCAATGGCTGTTTCGGGATTGCCTTGGGAGTGGATTGCCAGGCCCTTCTCCCATTTTTGCGGTGCTGGGAATTGAACTTGGGACCTCAGAGACTGCAGCGCAGTGCTCTACCCACTGAGCTAAATCCCAGCCCACTTGGACATATAGGAGCCATATATTATGTGAGACACTGTCCTTAAACGAGAGGAGGATTCTGTTAGTGAGGAATAGGTGAATTGGCTTTTGCTATAAAGATACAGAAATCTGGTTAAAACTTGAAAAATAACTTTAAATTTAAGCTTTGAAGGATAGGCTAACAAAAAAGACTGGATTATATGAAATGCACCCCCCTAAACCCTGAGTATATTTTTTTCACATTTGACAGGCTAAGAAATTAAAAGTAGGTGTCTTCTCCATGATTAAAAAATAAATTGAAGTCAGAATCAGAATTGCACTTTGTAGCCCTAAATGCTCTAATTTTTTGTTGGTTTGACAGAACCCTCTGCCTACTTATACACCTTTCGGTGTTCATCATGCGCAGATTTATCCTGAGGTCAGCTATGCACATGTCTGTACCTGCTACAGGAAAGTGAGTGCTTGGAGGGCAGAGGCCGAGCCATCTGCACTGCATGTCCCTAGTGAGTCTGGCACACTGCTTGCCCATTCAATGCACAGATGAGAGAGGTAGGAAAGGTAATAAGAATTAGCAGAGCAGGGCACAGAGCATCAGAAGTTTTCAGCTCTACTTCTAGCTCTGCTGCTTTAGTGGGTGATTTGGGACAATACCAAGCCTCAGTTTTCTCATCAACAAAATGAAAATGCTCTTACTCATACTCTTCTTTCAAGGTCACCACATGAATCAAGTGCAGCCACAGAAAGCATAGCAGTTTGTGGATTAGCAGCTACTTAAAAAAGTAAATTATGAGAGATGACCTGGGGTAGCCAATAGAAAGAGAAATAGAAGAAAGTCAGGCTCTGATCTGGCTTGACTAGTGACTTGTTTTGCTTCTGTGTGTATATTATTGAATTTTCCTGAGTTTCCATTTATTCATATCTAGAATGAGGATATTTATACCTGGCATGCCTAATCAAATGGATTTACTCAATGTAAAAATGGTGTTAGTTACCATTTAATTGCACCAGGCTTATGGGGTATAGCTCTGAATAAAACATCACAGCCCTGACATGGTGGAGGTTACAGCCTAATGGAAGAAATAATGGATAAAAAAATTACTTCATAAACCACAGTGTTATGCACACATTGCTGTTGTTGTTAGGTGCCCTCACATCCAGTCTGATTCATAGAGCCTCTATGTACAATAGAATGAAACACTCCCCAACATCGTGCCAGGTACATAATCTTTTTTATGTTAAAGCTCACTGTTGCAGACACTGTGTCAGTCCATCTAGTTGAGGGTCTTCCTTTTTTCCACTGACTGCCACTCTCCCAAACATGATGTCATTCTTCAGGGATTGGTCCCTCCTGACAAGTCCAAAATACGTAAGATGCAGTCTAGCCATCATTGCTTCCAAGGGGCACTCTGGTTGCACTTCTTCTAGGACAGATCTGTTGGTTCTTTTGACATTCCATGGTATAGTCAATATTCATCTCTAGAACCATAATTCAAAAGCATCAATTCTTCTCCTATCACCCTTGTTCACTGTCCAGTTTTCACAAGCACATGATGCAACTGGAAATACCATGGCATGAATCAGGTGCACCTTTGTCTTTAATGTGTCATCTTTACTTTTCAATATTTTAAAGTGTTCTTTTGCAACAGCTTTTCCCAATGGACTGAGTCTTTTGATTTCTTGACTGCTGCTTCTGTGGGTGTTGATTATAGAACCAAGTAAATCAAAATCTTGGACAACCTATATCTTTTTTTTTTTTTTAGGGATTGAACCCAGGGCCGCGCGCTTCCATGCTTTGCAAATGCTGGACTATTGAGCTGCACCCCTAGTCCATTTTTTTACTTTTTGAGACAGGGTCTCGCTAAGTTATGCAGATTGCCTCTGGTCTCCTTACTTGCAATCCTCCTGCCTCTGCCTCCTGAGCTGCTGGGAGTACAGGCATGCGCCACTGTGCCCGGCTGACAACCTATATCTTTTCTCCATTTATCATGGACTTGCTTACTGACCCAGTTGTAAGGATTTTTGTTTTCTTGATGTTGAGACACAATCCATTCTAAAGGATGTGTTCTTTGATCTTCATCAGTAGATGCTTCAAATTCTCTTCAGTTTCAGCAAGCAAAGTTGTGCCTTCTGCATAAGGCAGGTTGTTAGTGAGTCTTCCTCCAATCCATTCTTCTTCATAAAGTCCAGCTTCTCAGATTATTTGCTCAACATAGAGATTGAAGAGGCACAGTGATAAGATACGGCTTGACACATGCCTTTCTTGATGTTAAACCAGGCAGTGTTTCCTTCTTCTGTCTGAACGACTGCTTTCTGGTCCATATACAGATTCCTCATAAGTACAATTAAGTGCTCTGGTATTCCCATTCTTTGCAATGTAATCCATAATTTGTTGTGGTCTACACAGTCAAATGCCTTTGCATAGTTAATAAAATGTAGATAAACATTTTTCTGTTATTCTCTGATTTCAGCTAATACCTATCTGACATTAGCAATAATGTCCCTGGTTCTATGCCCTCCTCTGAAACTGGCCTGACTTTCTGGCAGTTCTCTGTTAATACACTGCTGCAGCTGTTTTTGAATGATCTTCAGCAAAATTTTACTATGCAGATGTCTAGTGTCGGAATTATTGTTATTGCTATAATATAAAAACCATTCTAGATAAAATTTAAAAATCAACCATTTGTATCTTGTTCTGTGATTCCAAGTGTTCTTTAAACACACAATTTGTGAACTGCTGTTCAGAGAAGATACAAGCTGGCTGTAAAACACAAGATTAGTTTGGGTTTCCATATTTAATTATCTGGTATATGTGAAAATATCTAGCAGAGTGTTTCAAATATTTAAGAATAAATAGATATGGTGTCACCAAATCAGATTCTGCAAGAGTGAAATTGAATACTCTATATGATGAGATCCTAACAGAAATCCTAGTACGATTTTCAGGTCACTGAAATAGTAAGGAATTCCTTGTTAGGTAGTCAATGCTATCATGTCATGATAAGCTGACAGTGGTTATATTGCTATACTTGGGGATGTTGTGCTTGTCAGTAGTTACAGCTATGAGGAATGGGCCCATCACCTCTGTTGAGGTTTTGTTTTACTTTAATATTCAAGATAAGGACTCAAGTTGTGGTAGGTTTCTGGCCTTTTCAAAATAAGCCAAGTTATATTTATTTGTATATTTTCCTTTTCAGTGTATTCTGTTCTTCTACTGACAGTGTACAAAACTAGCTTTCTAATTTTGGCTATTGCATCTTTAAGCAAAGTTAATTTATGTGAAGTAGCCTGAAAAGGCAAAGCATGCACATTCAATAGGCACCATCTACTGTATACAGTCTACCTTTTCATGTTTATTGACATTATTGTAACTACAATAAAATCATACTTACCTGGGTGAAGCTTCACAACCACTTTCGAAAGTCCCAATGAAGTGAAAATACTGGAACTCATGCTCTGAGAAGCAACAGAGATCCCATAAGCTGTGAGCAGCTTGGGCATGGATACAAACTCTGGAGAAAAGCTCTAGGAAAGAAGTTGATTTGACTGCTTATGACTCCCATGTCTTTTCACATGGGAATGTCTTTGCATTTGGTACCTGCAGCTCCTCCTAATTCTCTCACTAGGACCTGATGGCCTGTCAAAAGTGGAGGGTATAGTCAAGGAAGGTCTCCCTTTGGCACCAGCTCTGTAGGCTGAGAAAGGATCACGTTGCATCCCTTATTTGAAATGCTGGGACCAGAAGTGTTTCGGATCTTGACTTTTTCAGATTTTGGAATATTTGCATATATATAAAGAGATATCTTAGGGACAGAACCCCAGGATAAACACAAAACTCATTTATGTTTCATATACACCTCACATACATAACTTGAAGGTAATTTTATACAATATTTTTCATAATTTTGTGTATGAAAGTTTCATGGTGTAAAATTGTTTCCACTCGGATTTTGGATTTCTAGATTAGGGATGCTTAATAACTGGTGCTGTAGTCAGCACTGTGCATCAAAAAGAATTTGTTTTATGGTTTTCATATTAGCACATCTCTCTCCAATACCATCTGGTGCTTCCAAAAGACATGCTGCATTTTGAAGGCAATCTCTTTCACCCAAAGCTCATTTTCAGGACTTTAAGATGATCAGTGCTGAAAAACTATAAAACTGTCAGTGTTGAGAAGTCATTGGCTGCATGCTCTTCTGTGGAACAGAAATGTCTCATTTCATAGTGGAAAGTTTCACAGGCAAATGCTCACAAAAAAGCAAGGGAAAAAGTTCATGAAACAGTGAACAATTCTTCAACCATTCTTTTTTTTTTTTCTTTGCGGTACTGGGGGTTGAACCCAGGCCTCATGCTTGCATGCTTTGCAAGCTTTGCAAGTGCTGGACCACTGAGCTGCACCCCCGGCCCATTTTTGTTAAATTTTAAAACATTTATTTATTTATTTATTTGCTTATTTATGTATTTATTTATTTATTCAAATAGGGTCTTACTATGTAACCCAGGCTGAACTTGAAATCATGATTGTCCTACCTCTGCCTCCTGAATGCTGAGATTATAGGTGTGAGCCACTGCACCCAGCTTCAGAAGTTTGTTTTGTTTTGTTTGCAGCACTGAGGGATTGAACCCAGGGACTTATTCATCTTAGGCAAGTGCTTTACCACTGCACTGTACTCCCAGCCCTTTTTTATTTTTTATTTTATTTTGTATTGGAAATTTTTAATGTACAACTTATTGTGTTTCATTCTGACATGCATTTCATTGTGACATTTCCATATATGGGTTTCATTGTACATTGCACAGATAAGTTCCCCCTTACTTTCTTGTGTATTTCCTACCCCCATCCCACCCACCCCACCAAAGGCCTTTCTTCTTCTTGCATGTCTTTTTGTGGGTATCCTTGGATCCCAATTGTGTTTAAGGTCAAAACTTTTTCTGTAGTGATCTATTTTTTTACATTATCAGTAATATTATATGAATTTTCTAGCCCATTTGTATTATTACCATTCTTTGGTATTATTATAATTATTTCCCAAACTATTAAAGTTGGACTGTTTACTTTGAGGTCACTCTCTCTCTCTCTCATTTCTCGCTTTTCCTTGTTATTCCTCTCCCTTCTTTCTTCTCCCATCATTTCTTCCTTTTGCTAGAGCTCTCCCTCCTTCTTTCTGCTCCCCAAATTTTCTCTTCTCTGCTGTTTACTTTAGCTTTTTATTATGTTCTGGTTTCTATATAGGATTTTTTTCCTTCTTTTAATTTTGATTCAGCTCTCACATATGAGTGAGAACATGTGGCATTTCTCTTTTTGGGCTTGTGTTCATTCACTTAAAATAATTTTCTCCCATTCCATCCATTTGGCTGTAAATGACATTATTTCATTTTTTTTTTATTGCTGAGTAGTATTCCATTGTGTATATGTACCATAGTTTTTTTTATCCATTCTTCTGTTGATGGGCACTTTGGTTGATTCCATATTCTTGCTTTTGTGAAAAGTGCTGCATTAAACATGGAGATGCAGGTGTCTCTGTGGTACGATGTCTCATCTCCCTTTGGGTATATTCCCAATAGTGTTATAGCTGGGTCATATGGTAGATCTATTTTTAGTTTTTTAAGATACCTCCATATTGATTTCCAAAGTGGTTTGAATAATTTACAGCTCCACCAGTGTAAGAGGGTTCCCTTTTCTCCACAACCTTGCCAGCTTTTGTTGTTATTTGTTGTACTGATCTTGGCCATTCTTACTGGTTTAAGATGAAATCTCAGAGTTGTTTTGATTTGCATTTCCCTAATGGTGAGGGATATTGAGCATCTTTTTTTCATGTGTTTCATGACTTTATGGTCCTCTTCATTTGAGAACTGTCTGTTCAGTTCCTTTGCCCATTTGTGTATTGGGTTATTTGTTTTCTTGGGTATTTTTTTCTTGAATTCTTTTTAAATTCTGGAAATTAGACCTCTGTCTGATGTATAAGATGCATAGATTTTTTTCCCATTCCATGGGGGTTTCCTTGACTCTGTTAATTGTTTCCTTTGCTGTACAGAAGCTTTTTAATTTCATGTAATCCCATTTATCTATTCTTGTTGCAACTTCTTGAGCAATTGGAGTCCTATTAAGGAAGTACTTTCCTATGCTGATATGCTGGAGCATATTGCCTATCCTATCTTCTACTAATTTTAAAGTTTCTGGTTTTAGGTTGAGGTCTTTTATCCATTTTGAGATAACTCTCATTCATATCAAGAGATGTGGGTTGGTTTTCATTTTTCTGCAAGCAGATATCCATGTTTCCCAGCACCACTGAGACAGGGTCTCGCTAAGTTATGCAAACTGCCTCTGGTCTCGAACTTGAGATCCTCCTGCCTCTGTCTCCCGAGCCACTGGTATTATAGATATGTGCTACCATTCTTCTTTATATAATAATCTTGATACATGTCATTTAACCAAGTAAGATTAGAGATACAGATGAAAGTGCAGTGTTTTTCCAGCTAAAATTACTGTCATTTTTTCTTTTTAAATCCCAATTTATTTCTTCCTCATTAAGTTCTCTAATGAAGTAATGGTTCTAAAGCCTAATCCCTAGCTAGTTTGGCCATTGAGATGCCCATAAAGGTTCTTTGCTATTCTTTGTGTTAGGCTTTGGGCCTTCATTCACTGCTTTATCCACAGCACCTAGACCAGTGTGTAGCATATATGAGGTACCTGATAAATATCAGTTAAGAGAATGCATATCTATGATTCCTCTGTCTAAACTAAAGAATTACCACCAGGGGGAACAAAGTTATCTACTTTATGTAAAGTGGGTGTTTTGCACTTCTGAGGATCCCCAGCCTTAGTGGGATAGTTAGTACTTTAGGTCCCTACTGTGAAGTCTAAGCTAAGCTCCTTGGCCAGAGATGGATGCTTAGGGCCCACAGTGAAACCAAAATATACTTGAGGAGCCAAGGACAGGTGTGACATGTTTTATTCTGAGATTTTCCTTTCTATTCCCTCTGCAGCACAACTGCCCATAGCTGCCACCCTCCATATGCCCCTCAGTCCTCTCCATGTGCCCAGTGTTGGCAGAAAGGCTTCTTAAGGCTTTTACATAGTAGTAGCTGTTTGCCATGACCACCATCCAATTACATCACAGTTACATGAGAACTACATTATAGTAATAGCATGCACCTATCCATGTTCCATTATCTCAACCTGTTTATCATTTTAGGCACTTGGCCTGACACTGAACTTCCCAAGAATTAATACTCTCACAGGTATTTCCTCAGAGATAACACTGTTAAGCATATAGTGGCCTTATAAAGCCTTAAGGGAAGTGAGAGAAAGCATGAACTTTGTGTGGAGGAGGAATTATTTAAATATAGTTTTGAGTTTTCCAGCTGAGAATAAGGAGGGGCAGCATGAGTGGAGAGAACAATATGTGCAAAAGAGACAAGGCAGAAAAGAACTTGGCCCTTCAAGAGGGGTGAGGCATGGAGAAGAATGGGTGGGAAATTAGGCTGGTAATATTGAATGGGTCCTCTTGTGGGGGGGACCATGCTGTGGATCATGGACCTGCTTTGGGGTACCAGGAAGGGAGCTAGGGAAGAGTTGTTTGATGCACAGTGATATAATCAGATCTTGGACAATTTCCCTGTAATCTCTGAGAGGGCTGTGAATGAGAGGCAGCTGGCCTATGGATTTCAGTATCCCAGTTAACAGAAACACACAATCTAGCCAAACACAGGGAGCTTAGCAGCAGCTTGTCTGCCACCACAGATAGAAAGTAAATGACATAAAGGGCACACAGGTCATTATTTTAATAATATGCAAGGTAATGTTTGGTTTTGGGGATATAAAGATGACTAATATGGAAAAGTAAACAATAGTAAAATGGGTTAAATGAAGACAGAAGCATTGCCTTCAAGGAGCTTACAGTTTAGTTGGGAGGTAGACTTGTAAACAGCTCCTTACCAGATAATGGTAGGAATAAGTGCAATAGTATGGGAGAACCATATTTCTGTGTTGTCCCTTGTCTTTAATGGGGTGCTATTTCCAAAAATCCTTCAGAAAATGTCTCAGTTTGAGCTGCACAAGGAGTAATGAAACTTGATCCAAATAAATTGGCAAGGAGCTGATGGCTGGATTTAGCAAATTTCAAACAGTAGCAGGTACTTTGGCAAGGGTAGGCTGGTGGTAAATGCTCACTGAGCATGGGAAGAATTGTGTCTATGATGGGAGAATCTCTGATTTGGGATTACCAAAACAGGGGTTCTTGACTTAATTCTTCTCTGAATCCCAGAAATTTTATTAATGTTTCTGGGTCTCAGTTTCCTTATCTGTATAGCAAAAGAACTGAATTAAATGATTTCTAAAGTAAGTGTCATGATTTATGATTCACAAGCTATAGGAAAAGTTCTTATCCACACCCAGTTGTGGAAAATAGGGGGAATTTTCAGATAAACAAGAGGGTATTCTTGTCTTGTAATTGAGTATAAACATTGAAGCATATTATCCCTTTGTTGTTGTTAGGTGCTGTTGAGTCGTGTGACTTGTAGTGACCCTCATAGGGTTTTCAATGGCTGACTGTTTTGGGATTGCCTCAGGAGTGGATTGCCATGTTATTCTCCTATTTTTGTGGTGCTGGGAACTGAATCCAGGACCTCAGAGACTGCAGAGCAGTGCTTTATCAACTGAGCTAAATCCCAGCCCCTATTATCTCTTACTAGAGAGAAATCAAGGTAAGAAGGGATGGATTCTCATTCTGTGAGTCTAGGAGCTCATCACTACCCTCCTAACAGGGTCTGATGTGGGGAGACCAGTCTGTCACCATCTCTGTGAGGGTATTTTCCCCTTGCAGCTGCCAAGATAGTATCTTCACTAACTTCCAGAGGAAAGTTGACAGTTTAAATCTTTACATTTAGGAGCTTATTCACCCACATTCCACACAAGTAATGTTGTTGTAACAGGAACTTTCTAGAGAATCTAGTGAGTTTGGGATGGCACATCCTAGGGTTGTTAGTAGCATGACTTGACTTGAAATGAGCAGTCTAATCTATTCAAAAATATGGAAGGGCTATGTTCATTTTGGGAACACCAGGTACTGTAGGCTTGGGAGAAGGACCCGGCAACCCACTCCCAAAAAACAATCTGCCATTGAAAACCCTATGAACAGCAGAGAAGCACTGACAATTGTGTTTCGCCTGTTGTAGGTAGGGTCGCTATGAGTCGGATACCGACTCGATGGCACCTAACAACAACAACAACAACATGTTCATTTTGACAGGAGAATTTCAGGTCTTAAGGGGCAAACAATAAGCATAAGGGCCATACTTAAGGAAGAGTTAAATAGCTAAGAATAATGCAAACCAGAGAATGGAGTCTGACATTTTTATCCCAGGAACCCACACTCTTAGAAGGACAAATGTCCAGAGAGGGATATTTTCATGACACATAGGGAGTTGGTAGATGAGAAGGACAAAGAGACAATTCCACCTAAAAAAGTGAATTTCTTGAATGGGCCTCCAGCTGGAAAACCCATGAAGTCTAGAAAGTGAAAGAAACATTAAATTGGGGAATCAATACTTTGTCTATTAAATAGATTAGTTTTTAGGTACTCTAGGAAATTCAAAATGGTATCTATGGTATGAAAACATTTGATTCACTTATCTCTGAAACAAGAGATAAGTTTCAAAGTTTTGGAAAACCAAAATTTATGAGAAAAAATAGAGGCAGCCATTGTTGTGGGTCCTAAACCAGACATGGAACATTTATTCCCATGTTAACTTATCTTTGGGCTTCTTAATGAAGGAGTTGGGGAGACTTAGACACTAAGAAGTTTCTCTGGGAATCTTGCTGAAATGATTGAGTCATATTGGTGATAATAGTTTGGTAACAAGTAGATGTAGGATTCCAAAATCCTAGATATGTAGCTTGTAACAATGGCTTTGTCAACTGAAACATTCAATATCTTCCAGCTTCTTGTTAAAACCAGAGAGATTTCCTCTTAGAGTCCTCCGTAAATGAAACCTCCCCTTCCTTCATCACCCTGTTGCATAGGAATCAATTTTCTCTGAATGTTTGTCAGTATATATGCCATAGTTGTTTGGTCATATTGTATCCATTATGTAGGATTGGATGGGATGTGGTGTAAGAAAGCCACATTGTTCCAGTGGCCTGAGTGCTACCTACTAGGTAAAATTATTAAAATCCAGGGAGAGATTTCAATCTATAGTTTTTCTGATTTGCTTCAAATAAATTTTAGGTGATTCATCCTTGAGGAGGTATATTATTTCTGTTATGAGGTGGGTAAAAGACCATTGTGGAATGAACCCTAAGACTTTGTCAGTATTTGGGAAGTTTTTCTTTGGGGTTGTGGGCCATTCATAAATCTATAATAAAAATTTAATTTTTTTGAAAGTTAAATTTGCTGCCTAATCACCAAGATTTCAAAATCTTACATACTCTTGTCATCAAACTGTTATCACCCATATGACTTATCCATTTAAGAAAGATCCTCAGAGAAAATGTTTAGTGTCTAAGTCTCCCTACTCTACCCCTTTATTAAGAAGCCTAATGGAAGGTTTGGGAGAAGGACCTGGCAAGCCACTCCCAAGGCAATCCTGAAACAGTCAGCCATTGAATCCTGAAACAGTCAGCCTATGAGGGTCGCTATGAGTCAGGATACCGACTTGACAGCACCTAACAACAACAACAACAATGGAAGGTTGACTTGTCAATGAATATTCCTTGGAAGGTTTAGGGCCCACAACAATGGCTGGCTCTGTTTTTACCTCTGTAAACAATGAAAAATAATATAAACAAAAAACCTTAGTATCAATAAATAATAAGTACATAGCAACAAGGACTATATTTAAGAACTAGAACAAAATAAATAGCATGAGAAAACTAATAGACAGGTAAAAATGTATCAAGATAAGGAAAACCAAAATGTATTATGGAAGATAATACAAAGGAGTCAGAAGTGAGAAAACCACATTGGAGCACTGTTTACAATAGCTAAGATATGGAAGCAGCATAGATGTCAATCAACAGATGGATGTATTTCAAAAATGTGGCATATATATACAATGGGATTTTATTCACTTGCAAAGAAGGATGAAATTATGTCATTTGAAGGAAAATGGATGGAGCTGGAAATCATCATATTAAGCAAAATAAGCCAAACTCAAAGAGATAAATACCACATGTCCTCTCTCACATGCAGAATCTAAATTTGCGGGAAAAAACAAACAAACAAACAAAACAAAACCCCAAACAACCCCTTCAAAAAACCCTACATTTGAAAACAAAGGAGACTAGCTGGAAGGGATACGGGACAAGAGAGGGGATTAGCATGTGCAAAAGAGCAAAGTACACAATAAATGCTATAATGAAACCCATTATATTGTATGCTAGTTAAAAATTCAAAAAATGTGTATCCACACGTTTTAATTCATTTCTATAAAATAAAATTTCAAAGTACAAAACTAAATTAGAGAATCAACAAGATAATAAGAATAAAACAAAAATATATATTATTAAGGAGAATGAAAATTGCCAAACCAAGAAGAAATTTACAATATCCTCCCAGGCAAGTAATTTAAATGTTGTATGTGATTATCTTTGTATATGTGGGAATTTTGCTTGTTTGTATTATGTAATTCCTTGAAATTATCCTACATTGAATATGTAATAAAAATTATAAGAAAAGCTACCTCCTAAACATGAAATTAAATGTTTAAATGAAAAAAGCATTAGATTAAGTGATGAAAATTATAAGAAAGACAAAGATAGCAGAGAATAATGAGTATTTCACAAAACAATGCAAACCAAAAATTAAAAGACTAAAAGAACTAAAAAAACTTCTACAATATTATTCACAAAATTTAAGAGACTTAATCAAAAGGTCTAAGGAATTCTTGGGTTAAGGCACTTTGTTAGGGCCTAGGCTGGAACGTCTCCCTTAGCTTGAGGTTCCCATACTTGTTCTTGGGGAGGATGTCAAAGACAAAGCATGAGTTCTCAGTTTTTCTTGCTTACTTTATTTTGAGAGTCCTAGCTGCTGTGTTCCACTAAAAATATCCAGCAAAGGGTGTTGCAGAATCTAATTCCCCATACTTACACACATACAATAAAACAGACGTGACTACAGGTGTTTTTGTAGCTTCTGAAAATGCCTGTAGCATGGCAGGTATGTATTTGCTATCATTCTTCATTTTCTTGGCAGTTTTTGTCTCTGCACTGCACTGCTGCTGCAGCCTTTGGAAGCAGACTCTGAACTGTGCGCATTCCAAGAGACAGAAGAATGAAGAATAAGAGGATGAATATGTAATGAGCATCTACTCAGTCTCAAGCATGTCATCAGGGAAGCTACTGTATTCTTTCTTTTGATCTTCACCATGTCTGATAAAATATTTTAATGCCAGTTGTGAAGATTATGAATTGGAGTAATAAAGAGGTGCTCCAGTCTGTTCAAGGTCACACCCAGTAGTGGTGGTCTGGCTCTAAAACCCTTGGAACATTTGCCATGCCATGCCAGTTACAAAACCATCCTTAGGCAGGCAACGCCACATGCCTTTCTAGAGTGGGGAGGAAGCCAGTGAGGATGGCGGCGGCTGCTGCAGTCCAGTGAAGTAGCTGGTGGGCAGTACACATCTGCTTGGCAGCCTAGCATGAGGGCAAGGCTGAGACAGCCCAAAGACTCAGTTCTTCCTCTGCCAGTAAGGAGGAAGGCCTCTGCTATGGGCAAGCAGCAGAGAGACTGGGAGTCAGGCTGGCAGGGTTCTCAAAGGGTGGCTCCTAGACCAGCAGCATTGGCATCAGTGTGAACTTGTTAGAGATGCAAAGCTTCAGCTCTATGTTAGTCAGTTTTTCCTCGCTGCCACAAATCCTTGATGGCTCCAATTTTTTCTGGGCCATGGTGAGGTAGAACATCATGGTGGTGGAGCATGTGGTGGAGGAAGCCACTTACCTCATGGCATCTAGGAAGTAGAGAGTGAGAAAGGCAGGGGTGGGGGACAAGATACCCTTGGAAGGCATGCCACCAGTGACCCACTTCCTCCAAGAAGGCCCCACCTTCTACCACCTCCTACCAATGCCATCCAATTATGAATCCATCAGTGGATTGATCCATTGATGAAGTTAGGGCCCTCATGATCCAATCGCCTCTCAATGATTGTATCTGCCAGCTGGGAGCCCAAGCCTTCAACACATGAGTTTTTTGGGGGACACTTCATGCCCAAACCATAACAGACCCCATCCTGACCTATTGACTCAGAATCCCTGGGGATGGGGCAAAGGAAACTGAACAGGTCTTTAATAATGTTTAAGAGCCACTGCTACAAGGGGGATCGAGGGAGAATAAGGGAGTTTGGAGGTTGGGGATGAGGATAGTAAGTAGATGAAGACTCTGTGCTAGTCCACAGTGTGGCAGATGGGGTATAGGTGGGAAGAACAAGAAAACTGAGGCACTGAGACCATAGGGCAGCTGTGGGTGTGGGCAATGGCCTGTGGTTAAGAGACTGTATCTGAGTATTGTCTTAGTCACTGACAGATGAGTGATCTTTAGCAACCCCCTTCCTCTTCCTGACCTTGATACCTTAGGCTTAGGTGAGGATGGGGCTATTGGTACTCATCTCTTAGTGTTATGTTAAGGCTGCAGAACAAGTTAATGTGTGTCTGACATTTAGTCAATGCTTAACAAATAACACTTGAATTTAAACTTAAGTGGGTAGTTGAGTGGGTAGAAGAGTGGAGAGGAAAGCCATTCCTGTTACTCTCCCTGTGACCTGGCTCACTCTGGCAGCTCTTACCACTGAAACATCTCATTGGGTATCCAGGCAGCCTGAAGTTAGTAGAATAGGTAAATTCTCAAGTTGGGTTTATTTAAACAGTGCAGCAAATATTTTGCCTATCTTCTATTGAGGCAAAATAAGTGCATCCCACGATAGACAAAAAGGATAGGTTTTCTTAAACTCATAAATGTTGGGCATGATGGAAAAAGATTGACTAATGCAGCCCAAACTAGTGGGGGATGGGGTGGGAAGCAGTGTGTCATTGTCATGCATGTATCAGAGGGAGAAGACCTGGGTTTGAATCAACCCTGGTCTGTCCCTTGTAGCTGAGTAACCTTAAGTAAGTCACTCAATCTTTCTGAACTGTAGGTTATTCATTTGCAGACAGGGAAATAATTCCCCACTTGCCAGGATTGTTAGGATTGCTGGAAAATGTGGGTGAAAATATCCCCCATGGTGCCAGGTACAAGATGTTGTTGTTGTTAGGTCTGACTCATAACAACCCTCATGGAGTTTTCAATGGCTGATTGTTTTGGGATTGCCTTGAGAGTGGATTGCCACATCTTTCTCCCGTAGACACAAGATAGCTGTGAAGAAATGTTTTCTAAATCTTACTTTCATTCCTAACATTTGCCTGAATAAGGCCAAGGGAAGCTACTCCCATGCTTGCACCTGGGCAATTTTCTCTCTGCATGGTTTGTTAACAGGAGCCTTCTTGAAGAAGCTGTCTCTTTAATGATCCTTTACATGTTTATGTGACACCATTCGCTTGCATTTGGATCCTTCCCATTCCCTTACTGAGTCTTTCTTGGGTTGGAGGAGAGTTTGCCAGGCTTCTTGATGGACTTCTCTATGCAGCTGGGGTCCTCAGGTCTCTCTTTCCTGTGTCTGCATTACAAGGCCAGGGCAGCTCCTCTCCTTTCCTACTGTCTTGTGTTTGGAGGCTGCTGATCTGGGGATGGGGTCCCTTTCTAGGCCAAAGTGAATAAATTTAAGACAAAAAGCAGCTGGGAAGGAGTGTTATTTCAAGAGCACTGATTTTATTGTAAGGCCAAGAGGACTGCAAAGTGGGGGACGTTTCTAGGTTCTGTCATAGTTTCCTCTAGAGAGATGGTGAGAAAGGAGAAAAATCAAACAGTCAGTCTTTGCTCTTGCCCTGGGCTCCATAATTTGCCTTTTACTTTCTGCATTTTCATATTTGAGTCTGAAAAGCAGAGGCCCAAAACAATTAGCAACAGATGTCCTGGTGAATCTGCACAGTACATGAATTCAGTTAGCATGCAAATTGTCATCCCAGGGCGATTCCAGGGGACTGCTGAAAAAACAGCAGACCTGCTCTGCCAAATAGATAGATGGCATGATTAAAATGTCTGGATCCAATCATATGTTTAATTAAGACACCCCCCCCCCATTTTTAATCTCAAATACAATGACTGGTAGCTATTATGACACAGTATTGAAAATGTGTATGACGCATGGTGGCACTTGGAAGGCTGATAGGTGGTCTGTGTTTGATCAAAATGATCAAAGCTCCTCGCCATGGAGAGCCCCCTCTCCTTCTCCTTCGTCTGAACCACTTAGAGGAGCAAAATATGATTTATAGGACACAGTTTGTGACTTTCATTCCCTAAGAGCAGGGGCATAATTTTTGCACCACCATTTCCCCTGGAAACACGGGAGCTTGACAACGCTTATAGACACAGCAACTTACTTTCTGCCACAGCTGTCTACAAGACATCCCTCAGACCTCAGCTTTAATTTGCTCTCATAGGTTCAAACACTTTCACACATTTTATTATTGGTACATCATAAAGACATAAAAAAAACTCTTAGTGCTCAGTGGAAAAACGCTTGATTGTGACACTCTATTCTATCCAGAATATATTTTTGAGACTTCAATTGAAACTAAAAGTGAGCTTCTTACAAGATGGTAGGTTGAAGTTTTACTTCACTGTATAAAGTTGTGAACCTAAATATCAACTGTAACTAAACCCATGATAAGAATTTATATTGGAATTTGTTTGTTTACTGCCAATAGCTAAAAATTTAGAAGGCAGAGGATTAGAGAACACAAAATTAACTTGCTCAGCATGCCTTATCATGGACTTTAAAAATATGTAACTAGCATTACGGAGAGGGAGGTCTAAATTTGCCAATGATTGATCAGATATTCAGTTTTAACTTGAACAAATTTTGTCAGATAAAAGTCTTTAATACTTTTCATGAACAGTATATTTTTCACATTTTGAGGCTGTAGGTTAAAACTTCATATAAAGGATTGTGGTATCTCTCAGTTTTAGAGGTGTTTGGCCCCTCAGCACTCTCCTTTTACATTGGTCATTGTCTAAGGAAAAGAAGAATTTCCTTCCTGAATTCCTCCCTCCCTCCCTCCCTCCCTTCTTTCCTCCCATCCTTCCTTCCTTCCTTCCTTCCTTCCTTCCTTCCTTCCTTCCTTCCTTCCTTCCTTCCTTCCTTATTTTGCAGTACTTGAGGATTGAACCCAGTCTTTCACATAATTTGCCAATGATTTACCACTGGACTATACCCCTAGCCCATTTTTTATTTTTATTTCTTATTTTGAGTCAGGGTCTCACTAGGTTATGCAGGTTTCCTCTGGCCTCAAACTCCTGATCCTCCTGCCTCTGTCTTCTGAGTTGCTGGGATTTACAGGTGTGAGCCATGTGTCTGGGCAAAAAAATACTATTAACTAGAAATAAGAAATGGAATTGAGTATTGTGCCACTGCTTTGCCTTTAGCACTATACTGGGGACTTTAGGGGCTTCAGTTGACTGTTAGGACTTGAGTCCTGCCCTCAAGGATTTTACAGCCAAGTTCAAATTCGAAGGTAAGTCATATCTGAGAAAGATACAAAGATAAAGAAATGGGCAGTAAACACAAGGAGGGAGACAGGGAGTGGGAGGGAGTGAAATAGTGCAGGTGGGAAGGTGGGCAGAAAGAAAAGGTCAGAATCTGCTAAAATTTCACAGGCTCTGTCCTACTGCCAGGAAGGTGGGGGAGGGAGGCTTCCAGGGAGAAGGACAGTTTACTGCTTTAGGGCTTTGGCTCCAAACTCTTTTTAATTCTTGCCGGGGTCAGTTGGGATGGGCCCTGGGTAAGTCATAAACATTGCTTTTATATCTGTGATTTAAGGTTACCTGAAAATATACCGAGGCCCCTATTTAGCTCTTGCTCTAACTCAGCCCTTTAGATCCTATACCAACTATCTTTTGTTAGCTCTTACTATGTGCCTGGCACTGTACTGAGCATTTAATAAGTATTTTTCCCCTTTACCCCTCACAAAAATTCCCTTTGAAGTAAGTACCATTTTTCTAAATTTCAAGTTACAAAAGTGAGGCACAGAGAAGCTAATCCATTTATCCCTGGTCAGGGCTCAACTTGTCAACATTCAGAACCTTAGGGGCATAGCCACTGTATAGAACTATTTAAGTATATATGTTGTTGTTGTTGTTAGGTGCCATCAAGTCAGGTTCAACTCATAGCGACCCTATGTATAACAGAACCAAACACTCCTTGACACTGTGCCAGGCCTGGCACTATATCAGTGCTTCTTTGCTATTTTTAAGGTTTTCAATGGCTGACTGTTTCAGGATTGTTTCAGGAGTGGGCTGCCAGGTCCTTCTCCCATTTTTGTGGTAAGGGGGTCAAATCCAGGGCCTCAGCACAGAACAGCACTCTACCAAATGAGCTAAACCCCTTAACCCCTATTTAAGTATATATGTCAAATGAAAAAATAAATCTAAAGAAAGATTGAAAAACCTGGTAAGTGAAAAAGATGCTGCTTACCACAATACAGTCTTAGTATATTCCTACTCCTGAAACTCTATCCCTTTATAATATGAACCAATTTTATTCTAGTCTTTGCCAGGGTCTAGTCTCACCCTCCTCTTTGGGAGAAGGGTTGAGGTGAAGGTGTGAGATGCTCCTTGTCACAAAGTGTGTGCTGTAAGGACAGGAGAGAAGGTTAACATTCAAGAAGTTGCAATAGAACTTTAGCTGGTGTTTGAGGAATGAAGAGAAACAGAATACATGTGGGGGAGAAGGAAGATGCAAAGGTTTGAACATGCCCCTCCCGCCGCAAAGTTCATGTGTTGAAAACTTTATCCCCAGTGCAACAGTGTTAGAAGCAGAATCTTTAATGGTGCTTAGGGGGTCACGCCTGTGCAGCCTGGGGCCAACGTGTGAGTCAGACACAGTCTAAGCCCACTATGCTTTCTTGTACTTGTAGCCTTTCCTTTCATATGCCTCAGGAAGGGCACCATGGAGAGCAGGCAGCAGAGACTTTGGCCTTTCAGGTAGAAATGGCCCAATACATGCTTCTCATCATCAATACCTTCTATTCCATTCCAACAAGGACATTTTCCCTTGGGAGTTGATCTCTAATGCTTCTGATGCCTTAGACAAAATTTACTATGTGAGCCAGGACAGACCCATCCAAGGTAAACAGTGACAGACAGCCAAAAACCAATGTCATCTCCAACCCTCAAGAACACAACCTTTCTCTGGTGGACACAGGCTTTGGCATGACAGAGGCTCACCTTCTAGATAACCTGGGAATCATCGTCAAGTCTGGCACTAAAGCATTTATGAAAGCTCTTCATATGAAGCCTTATGAAGGCTGGTGCAGATACTGCTATAATTGAGCAGTTTGGTGCTGGCTTTTATTCTGCCAACTTGGTGGTAAGGAAAGTCCTTGTGATCACAAGGCATGATCACAAGGCACCACGATGGTGAACAGCATGC
The DNA here is from genome assembly GCA_007922755.1 of Pedetes capensis. Classification (NCBI taxonomy): domain Eukaryota; kingdom Metazoa; phylum Chordata; class Mammalia; order Rodentia; family Pedetidae; genus Pedetes; species Pedetes capensis. Next base: position 64,911 of record VMDO01009073.1, read on the forward strand.
CTGAGAATCTTCTGCTGGGGGTTCTTTCACTGCATCTGGTGACCATAGTGAACCCATTGGCTGAGGTACCAAAGTGACCCTCCACCTTAAAGAAGACCAGACAAGGTACTTAGAGGATAGACAGGTCAAAATGGTAAAGAAGCTCTTGCAGTTCTAGACTGTCACTTTATTTGGAGAAGAACAAGAGAAAAAAATCATGATGATGAAGTAGAAGACAAAGGTGAGAGAGAAGAGAAAGATAAGGATGATGATGAGAAAACGAAAATGAAGATGTGGGCTCAGATGTGGAGGATGATAGCAGTAATGATAGGAAAAAGAAAACCAAGAAGATTAAGGAGAAATATATTGATCAGGAAGGACTGAGTAGGATTAAGGACATTTGAACAAGACCATGGAGAATTCTACAGGAGCCTTACTAATGACTGGGCACACCATCAGCAGTCAAGTACTTCTTTGTAGATTAGTTGGCACTCAGGACCTTGCTATTTATCCCTCAGCAGGCCCCCTTTCACCTTTTTGAGAGTAAAAAATAAAGAACAATGTCAAACTCTCTGTTGATTGTATGTTCATCATGGACAGCACTGTTGAGTTGATACCACAGTTTTCCAAGTTTATGCATGGTATTTGGAGAAGGCTGAGAAAATGACAATCTCCATTAGGCTTGCGTCTTTACCCTGCTGTACTGTGACTAACACTTGTAGCTGGACAGAAAAAATGCAGAGAGACCCTGAAGGACCAGGCCCTCTGAGATGACTCTACAATGGGCATCATATATTGAACCCAAACCCAATCCTGAACCCAATGTTTCATGGGTTTGAAGCCCTGCCAATATGAGGTCTCTTTGGACCCTAAGAAGATAATGCCAGCAGGAATGGATGGCTTTTGTAGAGGAGGCAAGGGAGATTTTTTTGGAAACCTATATCAGATTTCTTTAACTTCCCAGGTGGCACACACCCTGTTCCCACTGTGGGCTGAGGAGATCTTGAAAGAGGCTGGGTACTGGAACAGTGTGGTGTGGGGCTCTCAGACAACCCCACAGCAGGGAAGATGCTGGGATTGCCAGCTGACAAAAGGGAATCTTCAGAGTCCCCACACCCAAGTCTCCCTATTTGTTCTGGTTTTCCAAGGAGCCAGCAGGGCTGCTGCTAGATGGAAGCTGATCACAAAGGGAGACTTCAGAGGATAGCCAGCAAAATTCTTTGGCAAGAGATGGCTGAATGTCTTAACCACCTTGGCTATATGAGTGTGTTAAAGAATATCATCTACTTTTATGTCTTCCTATAATCCCAGAAGGGCTGGAATTTAACTTGATAGAGTGCTGCTCTGCAGTCTCTGAGGTCCTGAGTTTGATTCTCAGTACTACAAAAATGGGAGAAGGATGTGGCAATCCACTCTTGAGGCAATCCCAAAACAATCAGCCATTGAAAACCCTATAAGGGTTGCTATGAGTTGGACACGACTAGATGGTACCTAACAACAACAACAACAACAACAACAATAATCCCAGAGACTTGGGAGGCAGAAGCAAGAGGATTGCAAGTTCAAGGCCAGGGGCAACCTGTGTAATTTAGAGAGACCCTGTCTCAAAATGCAAAGTAAAAATGAGCTGGGCGTGCAGCTCAGTGGTAGACTGCTTGCAAAAACATGTGTGAACATGAGCCGTGTGTTCAGCTCCCCAGTACCACAAAAAAAAAAAAGACAGAAAAAAAAGAAAGAAGAAGAAAGGAAGAAAGAAGAAAGAAAAAGAAAGAAAGAAAGAAGGAAAGAAAAGAAAGAAAACTGCATCTTGTCCCTTGCTTCTCCTGGTAAAGCAATGGCAATGGTTACTCAATATCACTGCCTCAGGAGTTTCAGGACACCTAGTATGCTCCGGCCTGCAGCCGTACCACTGTGGTGTCTGATCCAATCAGATCTCAGGAGCTAAGCAGGGTTGGGCCTGGTTAGTACTCAGATGGAAGACCATCTGGGAACACCAGGTGCTATAGGCTTGGGAGAGGGACCCAGTAACCCACTCTCCCAAAAAACCAATCAGCTGTTGAAAGCCCTATGAATATTAGAGAAGCACTAACAATAGTGTTTCACCTGTTGTATATAGGGTTGCTATAAGTAGGACCCTGAGTTGACAATACCTAACAACAACAACAATAGTATTCTCTGGGGAACCAGGTCAAAACTCCACAGAGCAGTTTACATCTGTGTAGTGACTGTCATCCCCAGTACCACAAAAATTGGAGAAGTACCTGGCAGCCAACTCCCAAAAAACAATCTGAAACAATCGGCCATCAAAATCCCTATGAGAGTTGCTATAAGTTGGACCTACTCAATGGCACCTAACAACCACAACAATTACTTTCATGTGCTGTCTGAGCTTAGTCACTTTGTGATAAAAGAGACTTGACTTAAATGGTGTTTTACGTTTCGTAGTCAGGTATGAGGTGATGACTCCATCATTTGGACCCAGTTGTGCATTTGTTTCCAGGGCCAGAAATGGGTTAGTACTTCCCTGACCCCCATGCCATGCCCACACCCTTGCACCCATTTTCTGACCCACTAGTGAAGTTTGTCGTGAATCTGGGTTATTGTGTGACTCCATTAGCAACACAGTCTGAGTCATGCTTTCAGGCATAAAGAAAAAAACATCTTTTTATCTCAGGGTTCATCTAGTACTTTTTCCAAAGGAAAAACATCTTTCCAAACATCTTCCTGGTTGAAGTAATTACAAAACATTTAATTTAGTTCATATTTTAAAGCATTAACACTGTTATATCATTGTGTTCACTTTTAAAGCATTAACACTGTTATATCATTGTGTTCACTTTCTCGGGCTGCCATACTGAATTATCAAATTGGGTGGCTTACAGCACCAGAAATGTATTCTCTCAATGTTCTGAAGGCCAAAAGTTTGAAATCAAAGCATTAGCAGGGCCATGCTCCCTTCTAAATTCTAGGGGAGAATCTTTTTTTGCCTTTTTCAGCTTCTGCTCCCTGTAGGTATCCCTTGATTCTTGATTGTGGGTGCATAGTACCTTTTTCCCCCTTTTCTTTATATAGTCTTCTGCTTTCTGTCTCTGACTTCTTTCTGTCACTTGTCATTGGATTTTGGGCCACCCAGATAAGCCAGGATGATCTCAAGGTCTTTAACTTAATTATACCTGCAAAGATTCTTTTTCTAAATAAGATCACATCCACAGGTCTTAGGGAAAGGATGTAGACATATCTTTTTGAGGACACCTATTCAATCCACCATAATCACACTTCCTAAATAGGGTACCTTTTGAAAAGAGTACACTCCATAACTGTGAGATATACCAAATGCTTAAAGCTGCTATACCTGTAATTTTTGAGATGTAAAATGTTTCAAGAATATTTCCAGTCAGTGACTACAAAAGATATTTCCACTTTATATTTTAAAACTCTGGGTTTGAGACCTGGGTCCACCATTTACCAGTTATATGCAGGTCTCTCCTTTACCTGAACCTCAGCTATTTCCTCTACCACAGGAGATAATCACTCCTGCTGATAGGAGGGTCAAATACCATGTGACCCATGATGTAAACTAAAGACTGGGCTGAAAACTCAAGGCAGAGGAGTCTAATGCTGTTAGAGGATGAGAATTGCAAAGTGCTTCTGTCTTGGAGGAGCATGCTACAAAGATGCTTTCGAGTCTATAACACTATCTGTATTGGTATTGTACTATCGGAATCAAACACTTTTAGTATGAAGCTACTAATCTTGGGTCAGCAAGACCTCTTCCTAAACACTGTACATAGACATGCACTCTACCAAAAAACATATAAAGATAAGATGTTAGAAAACAAAAAATCTACTTCCTTTGTAGTCCCTGGCATGTGCTTTTGACTTTAGAAAATATCTTTACATTGAAAAACGGTTTTTGATTTGGTCATTTGGAACTGTGCTTTCTGTCATTCAACACTTACAGCCTGAGTTTGCAAAGAGGAATCAGCAGTTTATGAAAGCCCAACAGACTTATAGGAAGGTAGCTGGGTTGGATAAACACATTTAAATTTAGGGTTTTTATCACTGGAAAATCATACACCAAGAAATTTTAATGAATTAGAGATTATCTTTAAATTAAAGTGCTAAGATCACACTTTCTATGCCATTTATTTTAATGGTGCCTCATTAGCTGTTTTAAAAAAAATCCTCCCAAACTTTTTAGTTTCTATTTCATCAAACAAATGTAAAATATTCTTTGTAGACAGAAATTGTCTGTTAAAGTAATATTTGACATCTACTGAATCAAAAATGCTTTACAATGAGAGGCTGACATCTGTTCACTATATAAAAAAGGGTGCTGTGTACTTTTTACTGGAAGAATTTTCCTTTAATAAGGCAGCCAGAAGTCATCTACACACATCGAATGGATTTACAGCCAAAAACTCTTGAATACCAACACAGCATCATGGATGCCTAGCAATCCATTTTTTATTTCTTTTTCAATATCACCTTGATTTTGGTATTCAACTTGTATAGGAAATTTTTAAGGAAAAGATAGTATCAACAAAAAGACTGGGTTAATTATTAGTTTGATGAACTTCAATTTTCAGTGCTCTCAGCTTTAATTCCATTGCATTGTCAATGGATGTTCCTTATTTAAGAAGATCAAACTGCAACTGAGGTCTTTGTGTGTTTTTTCAATCAATTCAAGCAGTAGCAAACATTCTGTGCATTTGGCCAATTCTACCTGAGCTCTGTCTAAGCCACTGCAATTAGGAGATCAGACTGAAGGCAGTCAGCTCAGTGGAGAGTTTAAATCTGTGTGTAATCCCATACAGGTGCTGCTTCCTGTGCTCTGGAAAATCCCTTATCACAAAACAGGCCAACTGAGCCACACCTGGGTTTAAGCAGAACATCTGGACCTACTCTTTCTTATTCACTCATGTTCTTCAAATGTTCCCTAAACAAATGGTGCTTTCGCACAGGTCTGACACCAGAGATTTGTAAGTCAGATGTGCACTGCCAAATCCAGTTTGATAGGAAACACAGCTACTCTTCTTGAGTCAAATACATTATAGGTATGATACCCTAGTCACATATTTCAATTAGTCAAACCTCAAGTAATTTATGGAGGTCATTTCCAACAGTAGTAATAAATTTCTTAATGGCATTAACAATGAAATAGGGGATTTGGGAGAAGTTGAAGTACAATGCCTATTAAATTCCCCAGCATTCATTGGTCATGTGCTCTCTGTTTTCTAGTCATACAGCCATTGGCTGGGTGAGTCTTGAAAATTTAACATGGGTATCGATACAATTAATAGAAGGCCAGTTTTAATGGGCTTTTCTTTCTTTTTTACTTTTTTTTTTTTTTGAGTCAGGCTCTCACTGTGTAGTACAGGCTAGCCTTGCACTTGAGTCTATCTTCTTGCCTCTGCCTCCCTAGTGCTGGGATTATAGTTGTGCACCACTACACCTAGCTTGGGCTTCAGTTTCTTTTGGAAAAAAGACAAGTCTATCAAACCCCTAAATATGTACTTTTTACTTATTAGAGTCACTTCTGAGATGTACAGTTCTGAGACAGTTTTGCAATTATTAAATAACTACTGTTGTACATAGGGTCAGTATGAGTTAGACCCAACTTGATGGCACTAACAACAACAACAATAAAATTGTAGACATACTCTGGCCTTACTATTATGCTAGAATAACTCTAATCACAAGTGGTCCAACAAACTATCTATGTAATTTATGCAGCTGTAGTCAGGGCATTTTCAGTAAGGGGTCTATGTGGCATTTGGCATGTTAGATGGGTGGAGGCCAGGGAGTGGGAATGGTCAACATGGAGAATGAATGTTATGAAGTGTGTATGCCTCTTCTGGCTCCCATAAAAAATTCAGGAACAATGGTGGTTGTGTGGAGGGGATCATTTTTAGGTAAACATCTATATGTAACTCCAGGATTAACATTTTGAATTCATAACCAATTCACAACAGTAATTTATTATACTTGCAATGCTATTCTGTTGGCTGTTAGAGTTCCTTTGGATTAGTCAAATTCTCTATGCCCAAGAAGATTTGGGAATAAAGAGGTAGGAGGGATTGGGAAGGGAGGGCACAGGGGGATGAATGGTGTGATGGAGAAAGAAAAGCACAGAGTACCTGTCAGTCGTGCCACCTGATAATCCAGAAGTCAGGCTCTAGGAGGTTCAACAAGCAGTCTCAGCTCTATGGGGTGTTGCTAATATAAAAGATTATTCTAGAGTACCAAGTGATGCCTCATATTGCTGAAAGATTAGGATTGAGAGAGACTCTCTGGGATAACCTGGGTCTGTCCTAGGTGCTTTCAAGGTGGAGTTAGTAAGAGAGCCTCCCAGACGAGCAGGTTTATCTGTTTTGACCTGGTTTTGATGTGACTTGGTATTGAATGAAACTCAAGTGCCTCTTGCTCATGGGTCCTAGACATTTCATTAATGGAAGTCCTTGATTTTTTGGAGGATATGGTATGATATAAACATAGGATACCTATCCTATGGTTGTGTGAGAACTTTTGGTAAGAAGCAATCAGTTCTGAAATAGCTGGCTCATGGAGAATCTGTGGAAGCTTCCACAGCTATAAAGAAAGCTAATAGAGTAACCTATGTTATAAACAATGAGGGTAGCACATTCTTGGAGTGCTATAAAATGAATTTGATAAATGTGGACATGGATAGATTTAATTTCCAAGCCCCTATCACAAAGCCTGGGGCTGGAGTTTAGCTCAGTTGGTGGAGTGGTGCTCTGTGCTCTCCGAGACCCAGGGTTTGATCCCCAGCGCTACAAAAAAATGGCAGGAGGATATGGCAGCCCATACAATTAACAGCAATTAGCCATTGAAAACCCAGTACAGAGAATCACTGACATAGTGCTGGGCATGGCACAGTGTCGGGTAGTATTTCTTTCTGTTGTGCGTAGGGTCACTATGAGTTGAACTGTCCTCGACGGCACCTAATAACAACAGCACAAAGCCTTGCACATAGTTTATACTCAGTGTTTGAAGAATGAGCAAGCTGTAATGGTATATAAAAAGAAGCCAGCCAAAATTATCAAAGATGTAAAAGTATTTGTAGATAGTAGGACAAGAACAGAAAAATAGAGGAGGATTTTCTAATGAAATTGTGAAAGGTGACACATATTAGCCTTTCAATGAATGAAATTTAGGTTAGACAAATTAATCCTAAAACTCCTTCTTAGAAAATACCTTTAAAATTTCAGATCATGTTTTTCAATTAAAACATCCATTTGAGAACATATACACAACATAAAATTACATGGCTCAATCAAATGACAGGAACAGAGAAAACACTGAATATCATTCAGATCTGTGATTGAGAGCTCCATGCCACTGGCAAGACCACAGAGTACTTTCCCTCTGCACCTACTTTCTAAAAGTAAGAATATATATATATTTTTTCTACATGAGATCTGATACCTTCTTCCTCCTTCCCTTCTTCCCTTTCTCCCTTCCCCTTAGTCTCTTCTGCTCTTTCTGTTTATTCCTCCAGGTGCTATCAATAAGGTATTTTATAGATAAGGACAACTAAGAGAGGATTTGGTTGGTTATAAGACCTAAGGTCTGTAGAATTTCAGTGAAATCCTTAGAAACAATTTATCATCATGCTTATTCAGGATAAAATAGAAAAAAGAGTGTACATGGCTGGGGGTGGGGAGTTGGTGGAGCATGCCTATAACCCAGCCATTCAGGAGATGGAGAAGGAGGATCAAGAGTTTGAGACCAGAAGCAGCCTGCATAATGTGTTGATGTTGTTAGGTGCTGTTGAGTTGGGTCCGACTCATAGCGACCCTATGTACAGCAGAATGAAACACTCCCGGATTCTGTGCCAGGCACATGGTCTTATTTATGTTTAAGCCTATTGTTGCAGACAGTGTGTCAATCCATTTAGTGGAGGGTTTTCCTTTTTTTTGTTGACCTGCCACTCTCCCAAACATGATGTCCTTCTCCAGGGATTGGTCCCTCCTGACTACATATCCAAAATGCGTAAGACTCAGTCTAGCCATCCTTACTTCCAAGGAACATTCTTGTTGTACTTCTTCTAGGACAGATCTGTTGGTTCTTTTGGCAGTCCATGGTATATTCAATAATCATCTCCAGTACCATAACTCAAAAGCATTAATTCTTCTCCTGTCTCCATTGTTCAATGTCCAGCTTTCACAACCATATGATGGATAATTTAACAAGACCTTATCTCAAGATAAAAAAAAATTAAAAAATAGGTTGTTGGTGTAACCTAGTGCCCAGGGGTAGAGCATTTGTGAACTATGTGTGAGGCCCTGGGTTCAATCCCCAAGAACTGGGGTGGAGGGAGGAGAGAGAAAGAGAGAGAGAGAGAGAGAGAGAGAGAGAGAGAGCAAGCAATTGAGCATGGGTACAAAGGGAACCCTAAAGAGATCTATTTCTTAACATGAATGTTCTGTAAATGATTAATCTCTAGGTATTAGGAAGACCAAAGTGTTCAGGATTAGCATCTTTATTCCTTCACAAACCAGCTGGCTGAGAACCTATCCTCTGGTGGGACAGACAGAGGCTCACACCAGCAGGTTGGCTGAGTAGCTGCCTCTCTGTGCTGGATCCAATAAAGAGATCAACCTCTTCTCTTGCCTTCAGAGTCTTCAGGAGAACACAGTTTGGTCTCAGAACTATTCTTTTGTGTTTTTGTTAAATTTCTAAGGTTGAGGTTGATTAATTTTGAGATTAAACAGCATTCTGAAATGTCTTATTTCAGACTTTTTCAGACTTTAAAATGTCTTAACCTTCCAATAGGAATGGAATTCTCACTAGTTATTATTTGAATTCACCGATGTTACAAATTGTGGACGGATGTTATCCATTAAGGTGAAAGCAGAAAGGGGCTATAAAGTTGACTCAGAAGGCTAAATACTTTACCTTCAGGGAAGCACATATAAAAATCTGTTCTGAACTGTATATATAGTAATAGTTAAAGCTTTGAAACCTGGTTCTTAACTTGCCAGGCAAAGTCATATAAAATAGTGACATACCTTCTATTACTTATTGCTATTTTGATTGTTAGGCAGACTACTATTTTTATTATATGTGCCTAGGAATTTAGCCTCAGTGATCAGTCAACTCTGAGGGCATTTATTGAATGACAACCATGTGCCAGGTTAAACTTACAATAAAATTTTAGGTCAGGTCTACATTTCTCAGTACCTGCATTGGACTAATGAAAATAATGATTATGTTTAGTAGTTCTTATCACCCTTTCCCCACAACTCACAATTTTTTCAGAGTTCAAAATCTATAAGGTGCTGCCTTCCTGGTTAAGTTAACCAAACTTGTTGGAAACCTGGTTCTAATGAGGCCAAAGTTCAAATCCCATATGGCCTAGGTCACTCTGCAGGAGAAAAAGTGTTCCAGAGCCACAGGCTGTATCTCTCACACTCTTGCCGTCTTGATTTGTCAATAATAGCCATGGCTCAAAAGAAAGGATCTCTCAGGAAACTGGAAAAATCCTTTAACATGCTTGGAAAAATAACTCAAAGTTCATGTACTGTGATGATAATTTAGTCATATCACCTCTGTTAATAAACATCACTTGGCTTAAGGAGGTATATACCAATGAGAGAGTGGGACCCAAAGTCATCATTGCAAAAATCTAGTTTTTTTTAGGAGCTAGGAGTATAGTTTAGTATTATGGTACTTGCCTAGCATGCATGAAATCCTGGGTTCAATCCCCAGCACTGAAAAAAAGCAAACAAAAAACTCTGACTTCTCTGTGGGTAATGGGGTGTATGGAACCAAATCACCAATATTTAGTATTTTCTATATGTAAACTGGATGGGGCTTAGCTAAGTTGGTAGAGTGCTGCTCTGCACTTTTTGAGGACCTGGGTTTGATCCCCAGCACCACAAAAATTGGAGCAGGGTGTGGCAGTCCACTCCCAAAGCAATCCCAAAGCAATCAGCTATCGAGAAAACCCAGAGGGTCATTATGAGTCAGACATGACTCTAAGGCACCTAACAACAATATGGAAATTACTTTTCTATGCCATCTATCTATCTATCTATCTATCTATCTATTTAATATTCACAATAACCCTACTGAGTATGTACTTTCAGAAGCCCTGTTTGTGTTTATAAGGAAACAATTTGACTCTGGGTCACATATCTAGTCAATGGCAGAGCTGCCATAGAAACCCATGCCAACCGATGCTAGAGCTCTGTTATTAACCATTGTGCTCAACACTGGCCCTACCTGTTGAGAAAATGCACTAGCTTAATGGGCAACTCTAAATACAGAGAGTGTCAAAAAATGTATATACATCTTAGGATGAAAACTTTCCATTTTGCTGTTTTAAGCACGCGCTATATGCTTATTCTGCTAACTCCTTTCTCACATGCACATGAATGTGCTACTACACAATACTATCATAACTCAATTTAACTTTGAAAAGTAATACATAGATAACATCTCTTAAAATGTGTATACATGTTTTTGACAACCCAGGTAGATAGGAGCTATCAAAGGGCCAAATGCCAGTTCACTGGTGATTGATAACTATGGAATGGTTGTTTATTTTCATTCTATAGCTGAACTGCCAAATTCACCATTTAAATGAAATCACTTCATGAATTTTCATCCTTTCAACACTTATGACACCTTAAACTAAGAAAACATCCATGTTTCTTTGGAAATGTTCTTAGGAGTTCTTTAAAAAGCCTTCTAAATGAAACGCCATCTCTATTATCTATCCAATAAAATACCACTTAAGCCACTGATGAAATTGACCCAGGCATTAAAAGTCAAAGTAAAGAGCATGGTCTTTTCTTTGCCTGCTTCTATTTACCAATCCCCTCAAGCATGTCTGGGTATTCCCATGGAGAAAGGCCTCCATGGGCCCAGTTTTCCAACAATCTGTTCATCCACATACTTTTGCTTTTAAACCTGAATACTGAAAAGCACTCATTCCTTAATCCACAGTAGTGTGTTTTCTTGATTGATTCTTTTGAGCCTTACTAATCCTGTACTATCAGTCAATTCTAATGATCTTTCCTGAATCATTTTATTTTGCTCACTCTCTCTGTAATGTCCTATCTAGTGTCCTCCAACTAAGCCCTCAAATTCGTTAGGTCATTTAAAGCCCTGTAAGTTTCTCCCACGTTTTAGTCTGTATCTTTTACTCAGCCTGGGTCAGACACAAACATTGCCTTAGGTTCCTGTATTCAGCCCTCTCCTCTTCTTATCCTCTGCTCTCATCCTGGATGATTTCATTTCTGTTTGCAAACCCAACAGTGACTTCTGTGATGTGTTTGTTTGCTTCTCTTCCAAGCGCTGAATCTACTTTTCATCTCCTTCTCAGTTATTTTTCTTCTGGTTGGCCTACTAACATATCAAACTCCTTTTGTTCAAATTATGTTCTTACCTCCAGACTATACCCAAATTTTTGCCTTACCAAGCTGGAAATCTGAATTTTCCTTGGCTTTCCCCTGTCCCTTAATTCTTACATCCAATGGCTTGCCAAATCCTATTGATTCTATTTCTAAAAAGAGTTTTGGAATTGGTCTGTTTATAGTTCTATTTTTATGGTGATAACTGAAACCTCACATCCAAAATTATTGAGCATCTATCGTGTGTCAAATATTGGGTTAGAGATACAAAGAGAGATAAGGCTTCATTCCTGTATTGGGAGCTTTTCAGTTCAAGAGAGGTGATAGTGGGAAACAAGTTACTAATGTGACCAATGTTTTGAAAGAAGGAAGTATGCATAATATGTCCTAGGAGTACAGAAGTAGAGGAAAAATATGTTGTCCCAAGGAATGGAGTTGGATAATCACGTGCATTGGAGATGTTTACCTGTACACAGCACATTTACCTATTCTTGAACACCAAATAAATAATTATATAAGCAATGTTGTAGTTAACCTGTTTCACTACTAGCTGAGAGTATTCTTTTTTAATGACATTTACTATTCTAAGTGTGATCTGCCTCTCTCTGACAGTGATAGTTTTGGTATTATAAAATTCTGCTTGTTCTATGCTATGCCACTCAGGTGAAATTCAGAGGCACTCTGATTTTCCACCAACAAAAGGAAAATGTTTGAAATTCTTTCATAAAGGAATGACTCAAAAATGTCATTATGGATATTACTAGAACCAGAAATGAAAAAAAAGCTTAACACCACTGAAATGTTTTTTAATGAGATAGTTTATTTTTAAAATTTAAAAAGCTTAATGTATGTATTGGTTGAAGAGTAGTGTGTTAGCTCAAAATTTCATCTTTAATCCAGACATTCTTATGTTTAGGGATTAAGGTTATTAAAATTATTATTGTTTGTCAAAATAGAAAATATTGGCAATTTTATGTGGCTCAAACTAAGAGATGTACAATTATCTTTTCAGCTGTCAGGGCCAGTAGAGCTGAGAGTATGTATTTATAATTGTTAATGTGATCACAGAGAGGCCATGTGTATGATTCAGTCATCAACATTCTTTTTCTTAGTTCATTTATTGTATTGTATTGTATTGTATTATCCCAGTAGAGATTCTTGAATAATTACTATTTTACTTACTCCAAATGATCATCTATATAGTACCATTTAGAAACTCTCACCTAAGTCATTATTGGATATACAGCTTCCTGAGATAGCTATGCGTGCTAGAAGTGGGAAAAGCTAGTTCTCTATTTTTTCAAGACAAGGGATATAAGGGAGTATGATACTTCTATGTTTGTTCTTTTTGCTGAAAATTGTTTTGGATTTTTGGGGTCTCTTGTAGTTCCATCCTAGTTTTAGGATTGCTTTTTGTGTGAAAATGAAGTTGGGATTTTTGATAGGGATTGTATTAAATAAATCAATAAATTTCTTTAGGTTATATAGACATTTTTGCAATATTTTTCTAGTCCATGAACATGAGATATCTTTCTGTTTTGTGTTTTCTTCTTTTTATTTCATCAGTATTTTATAGTTTTCAGTATATAAGTCTTTCACTCTCTTGGTTAAATTTACATCTAAGGATTTTATTCAACTATTTATTTGTTTGCAAATTCATTTTACTTGTTTATTTAATTTTTCTTACTATTGTTTTCTTAATTTCTTCTTTGGATAGTTTCTTATTAGTGCATAGATGCATGATCTCACTTCTAAATAGAATCTAAAAGAGTCACACTTATAGAATAGAGAGTGGAGTGATGATTACCAGAGCTAGGAGTTGGGGAGGGGATGAGGAATTGCTGGTCAAAGAGGACAAAGTTTCAGTTATATAGGAAGAATAAGTTTTGAGATCTATTGCACAATAGAATGACTATAGTCAACAATAGTGATGCCGTGATATAGACCTGTAATCCTGGTGACCTGGGAAACAAGCAGGAGAAATGCAAGTTCAAGGCCAGAGGCAGCCTGCACAACTTAGCAAGACCCATAAAAATTTTTTAAAAAGGGGGCTCAGAGTGCAGCTTGGTGGTAGAGTACTTGCCTAGCATGCATGAGGCCCTGAGCTCATCCCCTAGTAATGAAAGAAAATTTTTAAAAAGTAAATTTAAAACATGTCACCACAAAAAAATAAGTTAGCAGATGGATATGTTCATTGGCTTGATTTACTCATTCCCTGTTGTATACATATGTCAAAACAGCACATTATACCCTCTTGTCAATTAAATATAATATTAATAAAAAAAACCATGTAAGAATTGATATGCAACTAACTACTCATAGAGTAGACCCTGATGTGTCTGTCAGTTTGTCATGCTGTGAGTGGGACCTTGCAGGTTGCTGTGATGCTGAAAGTCATGCTGTTGGTATTTTAGATACCAGCAGGGCCACCTAAGGTGGCACAGGTTTCAGCTGAGCTTCCAGCTTAATATAGACTAAGAAGAAGGACCTGGCAGCCCACTCCCAAAGTAATTAGCCATTGAAAACAGAGAAGCAGAGAAGCACTGTCAAATATAGTCCTGGAAAATAAGCCCCACCCTCTGCTCCCAGGCTGGAAGGCATTCAAGAAACAACTGGGGAAGAGTTCTCTCCTCAAAGTAGAGTCAACCTTCATGACATGAATGGAGTATAGCCCTTCTTTTGCTGTTGTGGGATGACTCAAAATTAGAAACACAGTGAATGCCACACTGGGCTCAAACATAGAAAGAACATGTGCATGGCACAGTTTTGAGCAGTGTTTCATTCTGTTATACATAGGGTTGCTATGCGTAAGATCTGACTGATAGAACCTAACAGCAACCCTCAAGTTAGGAAAGAAGCTCTTTCTGTTTGCAGAGTCTAAAGGAATGTTCCAGAGATGTAGGAGAGAGGGAGAGAGACAGGCATTTGAGAGACGGCTAATGGGATTGAAGAGTCAGCCTTATTTCTAGTAACGCATGGCCTTCCTGGTTCTCATTTGTTTGAACTCCTCTAGCTGTGCAGATGAGGTTTCCTCATGTCATCCTTCCCTGCAGGTCTGTGGCCTTCTTGTTGGAGTCAAGGATCACAGGTGAGATTTTCTGTGGTAGGAGGAACAGGCACTTAAGGTTCCAGGAGCTGTCTTGAGGCCTGGTCTTGTGTTCCAAGAACTGGGAAAGCATTTCTTTAAAGAAAGAAAGAAAGAAAAATTTCCAATGAGAAATATCCAATTACTCTAGCATATTTACTATTCCTTTTATTCTTGAAGAGCCAGATAAAAGACTAAATGGAACAAATATTTCAGCTATTTTTATGTTCCTGTGATCCTTGGAAGTATCCTGAAGGACATAAATTTAGGGGAAGTTTTCAT
>VMDO01009074.1:0-79517 GCA_007922755.1 Pedetes capensis
AGAGAGAGAGAGAGAGAGAGAGAGAGAGAGAGAGAGAGAGAGAGATTGGAACTTCCCAGACTCCCAGCACACTCCCCACATGGAGATTCCCGTGAGGCGAGTTCCCATGCCACCCACCAAATGTAGTGGGTGGGCGCGTGGCTGGTGTTTCGGGTGATAAAAGAAAATTTACCAGAGCTCAAAGTAGAGTTGAAAAGAAAAAATTTAACAATACCCTGCAAGGGGGTCGGGCAGAAACAACAAGAGAAGTTTATTGCTCAGCAGCTGGGTAATGGGCTGCTGGGGTTAATAGGGGGTCTCTAGGCAGCTTGCCTAGACTTGACCTTGGCTGGAAATAGCTCACTTGTGAAACACTTTGGGGGTTTAGTCTAATGAACTATTCTTTGAAGAGTCTTAGCCCCACTGTCCTTGTAGCCTGTGGTTTTAATGGAAGAGCCACTCTGGGAGAGCGCAGGTCTCTGTCATGTCACACCATTCCCTAGAGTGCCCCTCAGAAATAGCTTTCCCCTCACATTGGGCTTCAATTTTAGTTTAAAAGATAAAACAATCTTTACTTTTGGGAAGCACTAATTTGACTAAGCCTCTCCAGCTGTACCACTGTGGCATCCGATCTCATCAGATCTCAGACGCTAAGCATAAGCAGGGTCAGGCCTGGTTAGTACTTGGATGGGAGACCACCTGGGAACACCAGGTGCTGTAGGCTTGGGAGAAGGACCTGGCAAGACACTCCCAAAATACAATCAGCCACTGAAAACCCTATGAATAACAGAGAAGCACTGAGAGTAGTGTTTCATCTGTTGTACATAGGGTCTCTATGAGTCGGACACTGACTGGACAGCACCCAACAACAATTTGACTAATGTCTTTTTCTCCTTCAGTCAGACATCTAATACTTGCAAGTCTGATGGCTGAGGAGGAGCCAGGCTGTTCCCTTTGTTGGCTTTGTTTCACTCCTCTGAGGTACCCAGAAAGCTCCCTTTATGTGTTAGGGTCCCTGTTTTCGTCCTGAATCCTGACTGGATTTTACTTCCCTTGTTTTTTACCCTGAGGTGGATGGGAATCTCCATGGGAGGCTGAGTTGTCGCCTTCCTGTTTCTGTAGGGCAGATGATGCTGTGGGACAGCGTCTGGCTGGTGAAGGAAGGAACTCTGGGTCTGACCTGGAGGGGAGATTCCTGTGTGAGGACAAGTTGGGGCTCTCAGGAGCCTAAGAGACAATCCCTGCAACTGGTTCAAAGGTGACGAGAGGTGACCTCTGTGGGGACTTTCAATTCTTCATTTTTTCTTTTCTTTTTCTTTTTTTTTTTTTTTTTTTTGAGACAGTTTCACTATGTAGCCCAGGCTGGCCTTGAAGTCTCCATCCTCCTGCCTCAGCCTCCTGAGGGCTGAGATTACAGGTGTGCACCACCAGGCCAGGGTTGGACCTTTTAATTCTAAGCACAAAAGATGCAAAGAGCTCCTTATGTCTCTGATTAAAATTCATTGGTTTGCAGTCCAGTCCATGGAGAGAAGGTGCTCAAGGATTTGGGGCCTCTCAGAACCTTGTTTTGGTCCCTCTCTCCTACCCACTTCTTCTCTGCCCCAGGCCACTGTAAGTGAAAAGATCAAGCAGTCTGACCTCATGCTCTTCATGTGCCACATCCTGTTTTCAGATTAGTGAGCTCATTTGCTGGAAATTTACCAAGGGAAATAGTTTAATTTTGGAAAGTACCAAAAACTTATCTCTAGTCACTCAGCTTAATTTTGGGGGCTCTTGAAATAGAGGGGGCATCACCAGCGGCCCGGCTGAGGGAACAGCAAGACTGCAGAAATTGAAAGCTGAGCACAGGGAGGCCAGACCTGATTCAGAAAGGAAATAAACCCTCCTGGACACCACTCATCTCTACCCAGTAGAAATTTTTTTTTCTAAAAATAAGTTTAAAAAGAGCCATAGTTCATCTGGCCAAGGCCACAGATCTGGTGATCTGAGCACAGAACCCTGACTGAGGAAGAAGAAAGCAAACACCGTGAAGGAGGTGCTCTCTGAGCCTCAGAGCTACTCAGACAAATCCTAGATGCTCTCATTCTCAGATTTCCCCCAGGCCGTCAGCTTCAGACCCTTGACAATACAGTGGCCCCCCTGTCCTCACAGCCTTTCTAGCCTGTG
This sequence comes from Pedetes capensis, assembly GCA_007922755.1. Taxonomy (NCBI): domain Eukaryota; kingdom Metazoa; phylum Chordata; class Mammalia; order Rodentia; family Pedetidae; genus Pedetes; species Pedetes capensis. Next base: position 2,146 of record VMDO01009074.1, read on the forward strand.
GCTCCTACACAGGTGCTAAGGACTGAATGGCCAGGAGGATTCTGGGTAATTAAAGATTTGTGTACTGAAAAGGCTAAACCACAGAGGAATCCCCCCCCAATTGTCTCTAAGTGTCCGACCACCTCCTGGTCTGCCCTGTCTCCTAGAGTGAAATTTATAATCCCTTGTAAGGTACAGAGTAGAAAAACAGTGAACCTGGATAAGGTCCTGACAGGTTAGTGCTAGGATGAAAGAAACTGCATCTTCCTTCTTCCTGCCGCTGCCTCAAGAGGATGACATACTGGAACCTGCGGTGATATACTGAAACCTGTGGTGATATGCTGGAACGAGCTCTGAACTGGGAAGCAGGAGAATTATGTTCCATTTTATTTTGTCTTATTTTCTCCAGCCACCTAATGAGTAGTTTTTTTTTTTTTTTGTGGGGGGGGGGATAAGTAAATGAATGCTTAAGTAAAAACTCAAGACACAATAATTTACAGCTTTTTAAAGCAGAAAATGACCTTAAAGATCACAGAATGCGTTGGGTTCTTCAAACTTTGTATTAGTTTCAAGACTTTGTTTTTAAATACTGTCTCACACAGAGCCCAAACACGCAAGCCAGATAGAAGCAGAGAGGTTCTGTTAAGCCAAACAGGTGGTCAAAGGCCTGTGTACTGGACCTCTGTCCTCCCTACTTTGATTTTGCAGGTCTAGGTCCCCACAGAACCACATGATTTGAAAATCATGCCCATAATTAGACATTCTCAGGTCTCACATGTGGAAATGGGGTTTCTCTCCATGGCTTGCTTTCCTCTGTTGTCCCAAACCATTCAGAATTTTCTCTGACAAAGGTGCCTTTATACTTGTTATAGTTTAGGACCCTGGTAGCCAAAGGTGGTGGGGAAGAGAGACATTTGTTACCAGCCTTCCACCTAAGCCTGAACATCTAGGGGTCTGGGGTCCATGGCTATGGCAAAAATAATGATGACAAGAATAGTGACTACCTTTAATTTAATGTCACACACTGCTCTAAACACCTTTATGCATTACTCTGTTGAGACTTTATGTTGTTGTTAGGCACCATCGAATCGTATCCGACTCACAACGACCCTTATAGCGTTTTCCAATGGCTGATTGGGGATTGCCTTGGGAGTGGATTGCCATGTCCTTCTCCCATTTTTGCAGTGCTGGGAATCAAACTTGGGACCTCGGAGACTACAGAGCAGCACTCAACCAACTGAACTAAATCCCAGCTTTATAACACCACCAAAAAGTGAGAAAATGATTTTCTGTTTTCCAGATGAGAAAACTAAGGTTTAAAGAGTTAGTGATGGTCAGGGTCAAGCAGCCAGTAATTGGCAGCACTGGGAGAGGATGGCATTCCCTTCAGGAAGTGTGTGTTTTTCCATTTGTTCAGACCCAGCTGGGATCTCCCTGCTTCCCCACTGGCAAGCTTCAAGTTGTTCTTCTGCTCTGGGCCTCGGTTTCCTCATCTGTCAGGTGACAAGGACACAGGATGGAAGAGATTCTGTCCAGGATCCTTGGCATACTGATGTTCAGTCTACAAAATCCACACCTGGGGTACAGGTAGGGGTGGGGGGACCACCTGATTCCTCATCCGGGTTCTCCACACCAGCTTACCCTCTAGCCTCTAAATTCTTGACATTTCTTTATCAGGAGGCTGACTGTGAGTCACGGTGACTCACAGTCTCATCTAAGTGTCAGGAGGAGTCTTTCCTGTGGGCAGGTTGGAAGAGAAGGAAATCAAGAGTCCATCATGGGATAAAAAAAACTATGGTACATATACACAAAGGAATACTACTCGGCAATCAAAAAAAATGGAATAATGCCATTTACAGCAAAATGGATGGAATTGGAGAAAATTATTTTAAGTGAACAAACACAAGCTCAGAAAGAGAAATACCACATGTTCTCACTCATATGTGGGAGCTGAATCAAAATTATAAGAAGGAAAATATCCTTTGCAGAAGTTGGAACATGATAAAAAAAAAAAGCTAAGAATGGTATTATTATAGATGGTCTAGAAAATTCATGTAATAGTTCTGACAATGTAAAAAGAAAGTTCACTATAGAAAAAGTTTCTATCTTAAGCAGAACTGGAACCCAAGGATATATAGAAAAATATTACCATAAAAAGATAAGCAAATGGAAGAGAAGTCTTTGGTGGTGGGGGGTGGGACAGGAGTAGAGGGAGGAGGCACACAAGAGGGTAAAGGGGAACTTATATGAATAATGTACATCAAAACGCATATATGGAAATGTCACAATGAAAACCATGTCAGAATGAATCACATTAAGGTGTACATTAAAAATTTCCAATAATAATAATAAAAAAGTCCATCATGGGGGAAGGGAAGGCTCCCTGAAGGGGCAAAGGTCACAGGGACTGCTGCCATTGTCATCCACTTTGCTCCTCATGTATTTATTATTATGTGGGCCATAGCCCTGGCCCAGTTTATAGCTGGCAGTGAGTCAGACAAGTTCCTTTCCTCCTGATGGCTTTTACTTAGAACAGGGCAGTGGAAATGGAAAAGTAAAAGAATCCAGTGGGCCAATCACAGCCATCTGCAAGGGCTCCTGTTCATAAACAGCTCTTAAAGCATGGATCCCAGAGTGGACCATCACCGCCTCTGCTTAACAATGCCAAAGACCCCTCACGTTGTCCTTCTGTACCTTCTTGTCATCGCTGACAGCGTTCTCTCTGTCATACTCATGACTTGTGTTTCATAAAAACAATTAGTGATCAGCTTTCTCCGCTAGCATCATCTTAATATCCTCTGATAACATCTGATTAGGAACCGGGAAACTTAATTAAACAAATGATCACAGACTATCAACAACCCACTAGATTAGGACACCAAATGGTACCAGCTTCTGCAACCCAAATGCAATATCTCCCCAGGGGCATGACATATACCTGATATCCATAACAAAACAAAGAAATACACCAGATGACCTTATAAAAGCTAGAACATATCATGTGTATTTTTTGTTCAGGTATAATGATTTAAAATATCCTGAATTTGCTTCTATTTGTCTCCATTTTGGTTCTTATTCTACGTATGGTAACTGGCGATTTAAAAACTATGCTTGTTTATGAGTTTATTTCCCCTTTCTGTTCCAGTGGAATATACGAGTGTGTGAAATTAGAATATATGAGTATATGAAATTGTTGTTGTTGTTAGGTGCTGTGGAGTCGGTGTCTGACTCATAGTGACCCTACATACAATAGGCGAAACAATATTGTTAGTGCTTCTCTGTTATCATAGGGTTTTCAATGGCTGATCGTTTTTTGGGAGTGTGTTGCCAGGTCCTTCTCCCAAGCCTACAGCACCTGGTGTTCCCAGGCAGTCTCCCATCCAAACACTACCCAGGCCCGACCCTGCTTAGCTTCTGAGATCTGACAGGATCGGACACCACAGTGATATGGTTGCAGGCGTATGAAATTATAAGTCATGAAGGTACGGCTGTGTCTGATGCCTTCACTGCTGTTTTCTCGGGCTTAGCACAATGTGAGGCAGCTAGAAGATATTCAATAAATATGGGTTCCATGAATGACTCATACACAAGACACTAGTCACAAAAATTTTTGCTTCAGGTGACAATAGATAAAGATGATTTCACCATCTTCAGGAAACATTTATTAAGTTCATCTTTGACCTGGCTGTTTCCTGGGTGTTGTGAAGTTGCAGATAGCATTCTAGGAAAAATTCACAAAGAAATGTGGGATTTTTTGTTGAAGAGAGTTTCTATGTCTGGTGATTTTCCCCAACTCAATACATTTCCAGATTTTAAGGGGAAAAAAAAACCCCAAACACTGTGACCTTCTCTGAATTAGGCACCAGGCTGTCCCTGGATTTTTTTTCCTTTCTTTTTTTTTAAGACAATGGGATTTTTTCCTTCCTTTACCTTCGTTTCCTTTCCCTTTCTTCCTCCCTCCCTCCCTCTTTCTTTCTTTCTCTTTCTTTTTCTTTCTTCCTTTGTTTTTCTGTCTTCCTTTCTCTTTCTTCCTTTCTCTCTTCCTTTTCTTGCTTGCTTTCTTTCTTTCTGTCTGTCTTCCTTTCCCTTCCTTCCTTCCATCCTTCCTTCCTTCCTTCCTTCCTTTCTTTTTCTCTCTTTTCTTTCTTTTTCTTTCTTTTCCTTTTCCTTCCTTCCTGCTTGCTTTTCTCTCTTTCTTTCCTTCTCTCTCTTTCCCCCCTCTCTTTCTTTCTTTCTTTCTTTCTTTCTTTCTTTCTTTCTTTCTTTCTCTCTCTCTTTCTCTCTCCTTCTTTCTTCCTTCCTTCCTTTCTTTCTTTCTCTCTCTCTTTCTCTCTCTTTCTTTCTTTCTTTCTTTCTTTCTTTCTTTCTTTCTTTCTTTTTTTTCTTTCCTGTCTATTCTTTTCTTTTGCCGTCCTTGAGGGCTGAACCCAGGGCCTACCCATACTTTGCAAGTGCTCTACCACTGCACTCAGCCCATTTTTTACTTTTTGTTTTGAGACAGGGCCTCACTACGTTAGGCAGGCTGCCTCTGGCCTTGAACTTTGTGATCCTCCTGCCACTGCCTCTGTAGTCATGAGGTGTGCGCCACTGTGCCTGCTTGCCAATGGGGATTTCAATTCACGGTGGGAGAGCTGATGACACGAGTATGTGACATGGTCCACGGGAAGATCTTGGCACATCTTTGGATAAGGACCCGCTCTAAGGAGCCCATAGTGAGGAAAGCCTTAGCACTCCCTACCGACTGTTTCCCTTTGCTGTCTCTGGCCACCCACACGCACTGTTCTAAGGCACTGGTTTCGCCTTGTCTCACTTGTTCTTTCGTGGCCTCTGGAAACAAAGATCTCCCGAGGGTGAGCACACCTGACCAGGGCCTTTTGCTGGCCGCAGAATTTCTGCTCTTCCTTCCACTTACCTTTGGGAAGCACTGTTTCCCTGGCTGTTCACTAGTGCAGGACAACGACTTGCCTTCTGAGTCAACTGTGGATGACATCTGGTCGAGGAGGGAAGTAGCCTGGGGGTCTTCATCTTGTCCTGAGGCCTCAGCCTGAGAGAGAAACAAACCAAGCAATGAGGAGAGGGCATCTGCAGAAACCTGGGGATCCACCTCTGTCCTGGCTGCAGAGCTGATGGGGATGTCCCTCCCTTCCTCAGGCCTTATTGTCCCACCTGTGAAGTGGGAGGATGGCCTCAGGGTCCTTTATCAAGAACTCTTTAATAGAGCCGGGCACAGTGGCCCACACCTGTAATCCCAGCAACTCGGAAGGCGGAGGCAGGAGGATCGCAAGTTCGAGACCAGAGGTAGTCTGCGTAATTTAGCAAAACCCTGTCTCAAAAAGTAAAAAAATGAGCCGGGCACGGTGGCTCGGGAGGTGGAGGCAGGAGGATCCCAAGTTCGAGACCAGAGGCAGTCAGAGTAACTTAGCAAGACCCTGTCTCAAAAAGAAAAAAAAAATGGGCTGGAAGTGCAGCTCAGTGGTCCAGCATTCGCAAAGCATGCAAGTGCGAGGCCCTGGATTCAACCCCCTGTACTATAAAAAAAAAAAAAAAAAAAGTAAAAAAATGGGCTGAGTGGTCCAGCATTTGACCGCTCAGCTCAGTGGTCCAGCATCTGAAAAGCATGCAAGTGTGAGGCCCTAGGTGCAACCCCCAGTACTGAAAAAGAAAAAAAAGAGAACTCTTTAATTATTTAAATGGTAATCATTCAAACCTTCTCGGCTGTTTAGGGTCTGCTCTCCCCATCTGGACTGGGGGTGTCACTAGTAACCTTGGTAAGAAAATGCCAGACACTTCCTCTAGACTTGAAAGTCCAGAAGCCTGGTTTTTGGACTCCTGAGTCCTTTTTTTCTTTTTCTTTAAGGGAAGCTGTGTGAAAGCCCTTCTCTGATGGCTCTTTTTCAGAGCTGAGGCCAGATGAATTCTCAGCACCAGCCAAGACTCGGGAGCAGGAATGTGGGGTGGGAGTAGAGGCTACAAACCATTGCTGCAGACCTCACTCATCAAAGAATCTCCAGGCTTGGGGCTGAAAGGATTGTGAAAGTGGGGTCAGAGTCTGCTCCTCCCTTCTGACCTCCTGGTCTTACAAGGGGAAAAAGGGGCCCAGAAAGGGAAGCCAACTTATACCATCTGCCTGAGGGCCAGAAGCCTCTTTATCTTCTGCTGCCTATGGGTCCCCAGTTGTCTCGGTAACACCCACGCCTGTTGCTGGATTCATTTCTACCTGGGTGGCTAATCTCTCCACAACCCTGAGTTTCCAGAGAGCAAATGAACAGGGCACATAGATCTCTGCAGGTCCCCTTGTGCCCTGCCTACCTCTTGCTGACAGGGCCCAGAGAATATTTTGTTAAGAGGGACTGATTTACCACCCTAAGAGGACCCAGTGAGGTTAGGAAAATATCAACCCTATCTTTCACATTTGTGGGTTTCCAAAAGGTATTTATCTAGTATATTTTTAGTTTCTAGTATGAGACTTTTTGCTCCTTTTTAAAAGAACCCTCTCATACACATCTAACAACTTCCTGGGGAGATGGTTGTCTTACTCATTTCAGATCTATTCTTACAATGTTTTTTAAAAGCAAAATCAAATAGACAAGAAAAACTGTTCTGATTGCCTTCCCTCCATTACCACCTTCTGTAACCAGTGTCCAGCTGCACAGCCAGGGGGCCTTGGGCAGAGGCTGCAGCTCTCTTTGGCTACTCCGATTGATGAAACCGGAGCTGCTGGGGGAGGCCCAGGGCCCTGGCACCAGATCCTGCCCTGTCCTGCTTCTCCTTTCACAGAGAACATGTCTACACATAAGCTGTCCTTGGAACCTCTCCAAGGACAGCTCTGGAGACTGGCCAAGAGGGAGGCCATGGAAAAGGAGACATATCTGTCAGGAAGCAGAGACCATGGCAGGCAGGCAGGCAGGCGCGCACGCACACACACACACACGCACACATTACAGGATGGCTGGATCTTCCAAAGCTTCAAGAGCAGTTGGAAAGCTGGATTTTTATGGGAAATGTCTTGCTTGTTAGACTATAGCATGAGCCAGAAAGCAAACCCAAGCCACATGAGGTTTGCCACACATCATGTCTGTGGGCCACTATGTGAGCTGTGTGGTAGAGCCTGGCCCTCCATCAACACGTCACAAGTGGATGTGTGAATGTGCGACGTGCGACTCCCTTGGGTTGTACACATCCTCTGTGTATCATCCAGGTGTGATGCGTGATGGGGACCATCACCAAAACAGAACACATGCACACTAACTCCTAGGATATGATTTTAATATGTGCATTTTCTAGCCAAGGAGACCCCCATGGGTCTGCCAGCTTGTCGTGCTGTGGGGTCTTGAGTACTGCTGTGATACTGAGAGCTATGCCACTGGTATTTCAGATACCAGCAGGGCCACCCATGATGGACAGTTTCCAGTGGAAATTCCAGACTGAGACAGACTAGGGAGAAAGACCCGGCAGCTCACTTCCCAAACAATTAGCCATCAAAAACCCTAGGAACAGCGGAGAAGCACTGTCAAATAGAGTGCCGGAAAATGAGCCCCCCAGGCTAGAAGGCATTCAAGTTGCCTCCTGAAAGTACAATTGACCTTAATGATAGGAATAGAGTAAAGCCCCTGGAACCTTCTTTTGCTGATGTGGCACAACTCAAAATGAGAAGAAACTTAGTGACTACAACATTGGGCTGGAACATAAAAAGATGATGCTTATGGCACAGTGTTGGGTAGTGTTTTGTTCTGTTGTACATAGGGAGGCTGTGAGTTGGATCTAACTCCACCAACAAAGCTAAGGAGAGTGAATTTCTGAGAGATCTCCAACGGTGCGTAGCTAGTGAGTGGCTGGATTAGCATTCTGGGCTGCCTGCCCACAAAACCAGTGTTCTAAACTGCCACACCGCCTGCCTCCCAGGCACCTGTATTCCAGACTGAGACTGCCTGTAATTTTGGGTCTCTCAGTAAACCAAGCACTATGAGCTTAGAGACTGTCTTATTTGCTGTTGCATCCCTATCCACCATCACCCTGTCCATCGAACACAGAAGTTGCTCAATAGAGTGGGCTGTATCCAGAGGCACACACAAACATGCGCAGGCGGGGCACATGTAAACATACACAACCCCACCCTGGCAGAGAACACGTGCACCTACACTACTGGATACACTTCCACCCCCGTCTTCCCCGTCCCACCACCTTGGAACCTACGCCAGGCAGCCCTGTGTTCCACTTGCCAGCCCCCTACCAGCCTTGCCCAAAGCCTTCACAAATAGTTTCCTGGAAATCTCAAGGCGGCTGTGGTGTTCTTTTTCCCTAACTCAGGAGACAACTCAGCACTTTTGTTTTTCAAAGTCTGGGACTCATAAACCTGGAATCCTTTCTTCATTTTTTCCAGTAGAATTTTCCTTGGTTCACTGCCTTTCCCCCAGGGCCGTGGCCAGGAGGTTACGCTTGGAGCGCCCTCTGCTGGGCACCATCCTCCCGACCTGTTGGGCAGTTGCAGAGCAGAAGGAGAGGACCTGCCTCAGACTGTTTTCCAGGTGGGGAAACTGAGTCAGAGGGTGACTGAGAGGGGAGAGGCTGAGGGTTATGGGTTCATTCCAAGTGTGTGCCACGTGTGTTACTAGTAAGTGGTCCTTTGTGGTTTGTTTTCATTAACGAAAATAATGAAGAGCTCAGGCAAAGGCCCTCGTCTCTCCCCTGGGCCCCTGTGTGGGGCGGATGGCAGCGGTATGGGAATGTCACCTGACTCAGGTTTATCCTTGAATCCTTGCCACATTTAATAGGTGAGGAAGCTTAGACACAGGTATTGGGGGAAGGGGTGGGAGGACTATTTATTGATCATCCATTAGGTGCTGGTTGTACTTGCCAATCTCTAGGGTTTAATTTCCACCCAGCCACCTTGGGAGGCGGGCGGTTTTGCTTTCATTTTGCGGATTAAGACTAAGAACCTCAGTGAGGTCTCCAAATGGGAAAGGGAAAAGGGAAGGGCTGGGGTTTGAATCTTACCGCTGTTTTCTTGGCTTTCGCAGCCTCCTGGATTTTTCCCATTTGGCTCCAGGTTTGTATTCGGTGGGGCCCAGAGTGGACTTTATGGCAGGGCACATCGCAGGGGAGGGTTCCTTGCTCCTGCTCCACAAGGGAGGTCCCTCTCCTCTGGCTCTTCTGAGAGTGGACTCCGGGGCCCGTGGGGGATGGGCCAAGCAGCCCCATCAGACTTCTGGTGCCAGGGGCCTCAGAGCTGGGAGTGGGGTCCTGGAGACAGGCAGTGGTGTCAAGGACACAGAAGGCCCAGGGGCAGCAGGCTTGCACGTCTTCATAAACTGAACCCAGGAGAGGCTTCACAGGGTAGGAGTTCTCCTGGAACAGAAAGCGGATCCTGGAAGGTTTTTGTTTTGTTTTTCTTCTTAATGGGATCCTGGTTAATGACTCAAGGAAATGAAGACCATGTTTCATGAGGAGTTAGTCGCTGCCCTCCCTCACACAGCCTCCATCCTTCTGGCCCGTTCAGAAGTGGGCCAAGCGTCTCACTTTCTGCAGGAAAGAGTCCAGAGCTCTCACGTAGGTCATATTCAGTCCCACTCAGTGTCCCACTCCACCTTTTCTGCCCCGTCTCTCCTTTGCCCAAATGCCCTAAGGATGTCTGTCCACATCTCCTTTGCCTCCGGTCACTGGGCTTGGCTCCCAAATTCTGGTCATTCTTAGGACCCAGCTCAGAGGTCCGCTCCATGGAGCCTTCTCCCAGGCACCGGCAGGAAACATCCTGCCTTGTGCTCTGGAGGATGCACATTCTAGTTGCCCTAACCGAGGGAGTCCCTTGAGAAACTCTTGACTTTCTCTTTGGTCCCCCCATATGGCCCTGTGTGTGCGTGTATGTGCACATTGTGCTATTTATCTATGTGGTGCTAAGTAAGAGCCCCGGGACCCTCAGCTCTGTCGCTAGAGGACTAGGGTTGAGTGAGGATTTTACTGGAGAGAGCCAGTAGCAAGGCGTGCTCCTCCATCCCTGCCAAGTCAAGAGAAGGGGGCCTTGTGGAGTTGACCCAGAGAGTTTACTACAGGTCAGTGGCGACTTAAGGAGCAGAGCCAGGGTGGGCACTGTCTCATGGCAGCATCTGAGAAGTCTACAGGGTAGAAGATGAGCACCATCTTAGGCAAACAAGACAAAGCAGAGGTGGGTGGGCTCCGTTCAGCCTGAACTGCCAAAGTTGGTTTGGGCAAAGGATCTGATTCTTGCAGACTAGAAGTGGGCCATGCCCTAGAAGAGCTGAGGCAAAGGCTTCCCGGTGCTGTCCGCTGGGGACAAACTGAAGGCACCACTGGATTCCCAGGGCTGCAGGAGTGAACAGTGATATCGGGCAGTGCAATGCTGTCCTGAGGATGAAAGGACCTTGGAGATCGGGGGAGTGTCTAAAACATCCATGGACAGGCCCCCACGAGAGATGATTTTAAAGCCCTTTGAAGCCAACTTGCAAAGTTCTGTAGACTTGGGAGAAGGACCCTTTCTTCCACATCTCCTCCCTACTGCATCCCTCTAGCTGCAGACAGGGCAGAAGTCATACTTAGCTTGTGCAACAGCGTCAGTCTACCTAACACTACTGTTGTTGTTGTTATGTGCCATTGAGTCATATCTGACTCATAGCGACCCTCATAGGGTTTTCAATGGCTGATTGTTCTGGGCTTGCCTTGGGAGTGGATTGCCACGTCCTTCTCCCATTCTTGTGGTGTGGGAATTGAACTGGGGACCTCAGAGACTGCAGAGCGGTGCTCAACCAACTGAGCTAAATCCCAGCCCAAAACATGACTGTACACTTAGAATTAGTGAATATGATATATTTTATGTTACGCATTTTAAATTTATGACAAGAAATATTTTTTATTTTTATTTTGAAAGAAGCTACAATTAGAAAGCCAAACAGGGAGGTGGGGGTGGGGGAAAGTAGCTGCCTGAGATCTATCCCCAGCTACAGGAGTCCCACCTACAGCAAACCCAGATTGGGAGAGGTGAGATTGAACTTGAAATCAACTTTGGAATATTGCTTTTGTATGGGACTGAACATGTAATTTAGAAATAGTGTTGTCTGGAGACTGACGTGGCCACAGGAGTTTTTATTTCCTGAGAGTGAGCAGAACAATCATAAGATGCTGGAATTTTCAATAAAGGACAGAGAAAGGACTTATTTTCCTTCCCTCTGAGTACATTTTGTAAGGGGCCAGAAGGCAAAATCAGTTAATTAATGAGTATTCATGAGCCTTACTTGCCTGAGATGGGAATTGCATTTGCTACTGTAAAATGGGACCTTGTCTTCCATTTTATTTTTCCAGTTGGGGTTTGTTTCTGTCACTTCTTGCTCGCCATGAAGAGCCTGTGCCCACCTTAAACAAAGCCACTCAACCATCACCAGAAAGTTAGATGTGCGTCAGGCTTCAAATCCCTTCCTTCAGGGGATTCTAATGTCCTCAAATTGAGGGTCTCAGTATAAACGCGCCCTTGTTGCAAAAGACAATCAAATTCTGATTCTGATGTTTTATTAAAGTCACTGTCAGTGATTTATATCTACCCTGTGCTGAGCCTGCCTGCAGTCTTACCACTGTCATGTCTGATCTTGTCAGATCTCAGAAGCTAAGTATGGTTGGGGCTGGTTAGTACTTGGATGGGAGACCACCTGGGAATACCAGGTGTTGTAGGCTTTGCAGAAGAACCCAGCAACCCACTCCCAAAAAACAATCTGCCATTGAAAATCCTATGAATAGCACAGAAGCACTAATAATAATATTTCTCCTGTTGTACATAGGGTCTCTATGAGTTGGATACCAACTTGAAGGTACCTAACGATGTCTGGCCCATGGTAAGAACCCTACCCCAGGCCATGCATTTCCAGGAAGGCTTCCTTGCTTAATTCTAATTCTGTTGATTGAGTCTTTATTCTGATATTTCAGCTCTTCACAATGCAGCCTTCTGTCCACTTACCCTCAAGCTGAAAATCTATTGAATACAATCTATGCAATTGTGATATGTAACTTATCCCAGAGCATAAGAGCTGGAGCTGGGATTTGAACCTAGACAATTTGATGCTTGCTTATTAGCCATTATATAGTTATTACATAGAGGCAGTCACTGGCTTTATAATAGCTTTTTAAATAGGTGATATAATATTTTATGGACATATGTCTGTTAGCTTGTGGTGTTGTGGGGGCTTGCATGTTGCTTTGATTCTGAAAGCTATGCCATTGGTATTTCAGATACTAACAGGGCAAGCCATGGTGTACAGGTTTCAGCTGAGCTTCCAGACTAAGACAGACTAGGGAGAAGGACCTGGCAGCCCACTCCTGAAACAACTAACCATTGAAAACCCTATGAATAGCAGAGAAGCACTGCCAAATACAGTGCCAGAAAGTGTGCCCCCCAGGCTGGAAAGCATTCAAGAAATGACTGGGGAAGAGTTGCCTCCTCAAAGTAGCGTCGACCTTAATCACAAAAATGGAGTAAATTCCTTGGGACCACCTTTTGCTAATGTGGCATAACTCAAAATGAGAAGAAACACAGTGTCTGCAACAATGGGCTCAAACATAAAAAGATCGTGTGCACTGCATAGTGTCTGGTAGCATTTCGTTCTGTTCTATGTAGGGTTACTATGAATTGGATTTGACTCCAAAGCACCTCCATCATTTATGTAATAATTTCCCCATTAGGCCATCACCTTATCTGTCATATTTTTACATATCACATGCACTCAATAAAGTATAGGGCATTATTTCATATACCATAATTCTAGACTCACACAGCAAATTACTACTTGGAGTCTCCACAAAGGTGTCTAAAAGTCTTCTCAGACCCACAAGACCCTCGCAGACATCCTTACTCTCTTCTGCACTGGTTTTCAAGAGCTGCAGTAACAATGACCACAAACTGAGTAGTCCTGTGAAATCCGAAGTCAAAATGCCAGCGGGATCAATTCCTTCCAAGGGCTCTGAGGGACAGTCAGTTCCATGACCCTCTCTTAGCGTCAGTGGCCGACAGTCGGCAATTCTTGGTGCTTTGGGCTTACCGATGCACCGCTCCGATTCCCGCCTCTCTTTTCTTGGCGGACTTTTCTGTAGTGTCTAAGTTTTCACTGTGCATTTGCTGTATGTGTCTCTGTCTCTGTGTCCAAGTTTCCCTCTTCTTACAAGGATACCAGTTATGCTGGATTAAGAACCTACTCCAGGATGAGTTCATTTTACCTTAACTAATTACATCTGTATGGGAGAAGGATGTGGCAATCCACTTCCAAGGCAATCCTGAAACAATCAGCCACTGAAAACCCTATGAGGGTCGCCATGAGTTGGACACGACTCAACAGCACCTAACAACAAAACAACAATTACATCTGTAACAACTTTATTTCCAAATATGGTCACATTCTGAGGTACTGTGGGTTACAATTTTAGCATATCTTTTGAGGGGACAAGCTAAATCTGTAATATCTTCCTTCTTTATTTTCCTAAATTTGCACCTTCCTCTAGTCTTCCCAAGCTGTGTAAATAATCACACCTGTAATAGCTCAAGTCAAGGGTCCACGTGCAGTACCTGATTTTTCCACTTTCATCTCTCTACCCTAATTCTTTCAGCAAATCTTTTTGGCCCCATCTCCCAAATGATCCTGAGTCCATCCATTTCTCTTCATTCCCATTCCTACCATTCTAGTTCAAGCTACTATCACTTCCCACAAGCACAGCTGGACGGGCTCTTGACTGGTCTCCCTGACTCTGTTCTCATCTCTAGTCTGGACTCAGGCCCTTGCTTAGGACTCACAATGAATAAAATCCACACACCGCACCGGGGTCTACCCCATGTTATCCCTCTGGCCTTTCCCACTTCTCCCACCTCATCTCCCATCACTGCTGATTTTCATCCACCACATCAGCCTCCTCGATGTTCCCTGGCCCACTGGACATTTATGTTCCCTGCTTACCTCTGGAAGGCTATGTTTCAGACCTTCATATGGCTGTTCCTTGTCATCATGAGCAGCTCGGCTTAAATGTCATGCTGTGTAATGACGTTTGATACGCCTTTTTGACTGTCAAGCTCGGCAGCCATCCCGTTATTCTCTATTACAAACCTTTGTTTTAATTCTCTGCAAAGAATTTAGTAGATATATTATTTTCCTAATTCATGTAGGTATTTACTGACTTCTTCCCCACAATTATAATCTCCAGGAGAGCAGGGGCCTTGTTTATCTTGATTATGCCGTTTAGAACTGTGTCTGGCACATGGGAGGCAGTCAATAAATATTTATTAAATGAATAATCCTCCACAGAAGACCTTTGTGTATGAATTCCTTTTTCTGTCCTTTTGGGAATTTACTGTATATAAGTAATTCAACAGGAGGAGGATTACTAGATTAAGAGATACAAACATATTTGGGCTCTTGGGAGGTATTGTCAAATCGCTTTGCCAAGAGATAAGATTGGTTTTCATTTGTTAGGCACCGTTTTGACTTGTGGTATGTGAGGAGGGAAGGGACGTGGGACAGACGTGGGGGTGGCAGGTCAGCTGGTGACCCTACTGGGTCAGAAAACTGGCAGCCACAGCAGCAGCAGCCTGGGCAGCTACCAACCAACTCAGCAGGCCTTCCAGGAGGGGCGACAACCCGGAGCCACGGCCCACGCAGGGGGCCAGAGCTGGTGTGTGAACTCGGGGGAAGAGAGAAGCTGACAGGTGCCCTTGGTCTGCAGCTCAGCCAGGCCTGCCCCGGATGGCTGGGTGGGAGGGAGTGAGGGGTGGAAGAGAGGACACGGAGAAGGACTTGCATCTATGCCAAAGGCCCCTTTGGGGAGGCTAATTTTAGGTTGGAGCTATTCTGCTTGGGACACGGGGTCTGGCACATTAAGTGGCATGAGCACCCTGTACACAAACTTCTGGGGGCAGAGGGACCTGCTGTATGTACCTCACATGCCAACAGGCCCATAAGACGGGCCTGCCCTGGCCCTAGGCTTCCTGCTTGGCCTCGAGAACAATATCAGAAAGACAAACACTGCAGGTTCTCACTCCCAGGGCTAGAGGCTGGGAAGGGTGGGGGGAATGAGGACAGGGGAGGCTGGATGACAGGTAACAAAAGAGCAGGAAGAAGTTCTACAGCGCAGTATGTGGCTGGAGTTTTCAGAAATTTACTATATATTTTATAAAGAACTAGAAGAGAGGAGTTCAATGTTCCCAACCAAAAGGAATGATAAATGTCTAAGCAGCTGGAAGGGATAATTACCCTAATTTGATCATTATACGTTATTGCATACATGGATTGAATTATCACACTGGACCTCATAAATATATACAGTAGTTGTTAGGTGCCGTAGAGTCATGTCTGACTCATAGCGACCCTCACAGGGTTTTCAATGGCTGATGTACAATTATTAAAAAGAAAAAAAATTATTTTTTTCAGTACTGGGTGTTGAACCCAGGGCCTTGTGCTTGCATGCTTTGCAAGTGCTGGACCACTGAGCAGCACCCTCAGCCCATTTTTTCTTTTTTTTTTTTTTTTTTTACTTTTTGAGACAGGGTTTCACTAAATTATGCAGACTGCCTCTGGTCTCAAACTTGTGATCCTCCTGCCTCTGCCTCCCCAGTTGCTGGGATTACAGGCGTGTGCCACCATGCCTGGCTTAAGAAAAAAAATTCTTAAGGAAAAAAGAGGCAAAAGAGGACAAAGGGGGAAAAAGAGAAAGAAAGGGAAAAGAGAAAGCACGGAAAGCACGGATAACATTTGCTTGTTGTTGTTGTTAGGTGCCGTCTAGTCGGTATCCGACTCATAGTGACCCTCTGTACAACAGAGGAAACACTATTGTCAGTGCTTCTCTGCTGTTCATAGGGTTTTCAATGGCAGATTGATTTTTGGGAGGGGCTTGCCAGGTCCTTCTCCCAAGCCTACAGCTTCTGGTGTTCCCAGGTGGTCTCCCATCCAGGTACTAACCAGGCCCGACCCTGCTTAGCTTCCGAGATCTGATGGGATCGGATGCCACAGGGCTACCGCTGCAGGCAACATTTGCTAGGAGTGGTAAAATGAAAAAGAAAGGTAAAATGAAAAAGAAAGAAAAACCCGAAGAACGGATAAACACAAGTAAAGTGAATAAACCAGCATCAGGTAACTATAACACGATGGACATGAGAAAGAGCAAAAGGGAAGTTATTGTAACTGTGCAAAAGAACATGGAGAGAGCTAAAGGGAAATAACCAAAAGGTAAAAGTGAATAAATTGTCTGGAGGAAGGTGAAAATGCCACGCTCAGGCACGGGGAAGAAATCCCAGCTGGGAGGCTTCATTGACGGGGTGGTCAGGGTCCTGAATGCAGACCAACCATGCAGATGTGGATAGAGTCCTGTGCTAGACTAAGCCAGCCAAGTCCCTGGGGACTACTGTCTGCGCAAGGCTCTGACCTCTGCTGGGCCTTTCCCCGGACGGAAGCCGTTTCCTCTGGGAAACCCCGCCGTAGGTCTATCCCTGAATGGAAGTCTTTGCTTCCGTGGGACTGCCGTACGGTCTTGTTAGGAGGGAATTAAATAAAAAATGAGAGTAGAGGTTTTTCCCCAGTGTGACCAGCGCAGGGAGAGTCCTAAACTTAAGGATCCTGCCCTAGGGACTGAAAAGTGAGGCGTGGATAGTGTGGGTGAGGGGGGCGCTCCCTTCCTTGTTGACAAATACACCATGAACCCAGACAAGGGGGATGATGCTATTGATAGGAGAAAATGTTAGTTCCCCCTACGCGTCCTGATGCTTAGATTTAGCAAGCTGGGATGGGGACACACTCAGACGTGACAGACACAGATCTTTGTTGCCCTGAGGGAACAACAGCCTTACCAATTCCCAGTTGCAGCGGACAGGCCCGATGTACTCCCGTTCGGCGAATGTCCCCAATTCGTTGTCCTAGGTCTCAGGGAATCTAGGGGTCTTGGGAGCCCCTGGAGCTCTTCAGGGAACTTCGGAGTCCCTAGATAAGGGTTAGGAGATCCAAAAGAATTCTTGGGGTGCTCCTAAAAATCACGTTGGGCACCAAGATGTCGGGGCTTGGCTCAGGCCCTGCAGAGGTCAGAGTCTTGCCCAGACACCATGTGGGTATCGGGGACCACTGAACTGGGTTTGGTGTAATGGCTGGTGACACCAATTAAGGACCTCGGGAGACCTTCAACAGGGAAAACAGGAAAGGAAGGTTTATTGGGTGCTCCCCAAGTGGGGTGCGACAAGCAAGCAACCCCTAAGTAAGAGCTATAAGTGCTGGCTGAGTGCTGGAACAGCTTAGCCTTAAAGGCACAGCTACAGCAGTCGGTGTTCCGCTGGGCTGGAGGTCAGTTGGCCTTGACTCTCGCAGTTCGCCTTCTCTGCCTCCCTCCTTCCCAGGGATGGGAGGAATTGGGAGGTTCTTCGTGGCTTGATTGTAGCCTTCGGTGCTTCAGGGTCCCTGGTCTTGACCGTGTCAGCTTGCTTGAAGAGTCCGCTGGAAAAGGGAGTGCTGGTCGAGGTGATGGGGTTCAGTTGGCAGTTAAGGGACGGTCAGAAGTGGTGGAGGGGGAGAAGCAGTAGAGGGGCCAAGGGGGTCCGGGAGCCCTGCTTATATAGGGTCCTGGAGGGGCACTTGACTGGGATTAGCCAATCAGGGCACACACCTGACAGTTACTGCAGATAAACTGACATAACTGCCAGGTAGGGACAGTTATCTAACAAAAATACCAAGGATAGCCAATCAGGATTAAGGCAGTTAAGGCAGGCCAGGCTGGTCAGGTGCCATCTTTGCTCACTCGATGGGAAGGGCAGGCGTGAGTGAGTAAGATGTGGCCCTGGGGTCCCTCATAATAGCTATTATGAGGGACCTTAGTTATGGGGTAGATTTTAAAAATCTCCAACAGACTACCACCAGGATGGAGGACTTGGAGCCCTCTCTTTGTCTTGCTGTTCCTCTTCCACCTCCTTATGTGCCTTTCCGCTAGGGTGCTGGGCCTCATCTGCAGGCAGCAGGACATGGAGGAGACGAGAAGGCCTGGATTCCAGCCCTGGCTGTGTGGCGTTGGGAAAGTCATTCACCCTCCCTGGGCCTCTCCCTTCATCTATAAAGTGAAACCATTAAAGAAGTTAATCCCTATGGGCTTTCCCAGGGAGATGGACAGGAAGCAGCAAAAGTGGACTGTTAAGAGTCAGGAAAGCTGGTTCATATCCAACGTGTAAAGTCTAGTAGATATGGGACTTTAGATCAGCTGGTGGACCTCTGTGAGCCTCAGTCCCCTCACCTGTGAAGCGAGGGCCACAGCACCTCCTCACCAAGTGGCTGGGCATGAACGTGCTCTGTACGTGAGAAGGCGGGACAAAACTCAGCTTGATAATTAGACTGTGATGCATATTAGAGAAAGTTCTACTTGGTGCCCTCTGCTTGCTAAGGGAGCTTTGGGACAGTTGGGGTGGGGACAGATGGCTGGGGTGTTAGGAATGTTGTTATTTATGGCATGGTGTGCTGGGACCTGATCGGGAGCATCTTTCCTGGCTCCATGTACTGTGGGCAGGACACTTCTGTATGTACCAACCCTGCCGCACAGACAGGTTTGTTACACCCACCTCTTCATTGTGCCCCGCATTGCTCTTGCCTCCAACCCAGTCCTCTCTTCTGCCCCGATGTTCCCCTTTCTTGCAGGACATGGCTCTCCTCCTTCCTGACGGCCTCCTCAGAAGGATCTGCTCAGATTGAGGCTCCCTCTACCTGTTGAAACTTCCGTCCATCGCCAGGGCCTCCAGCCAGGGAGGCTCCCTGAGGCAGCCTCTCCCTGTGCGGTGGCTCTTCTGTTTCCCTGCTGCTCCCTTCCTGGGATCTGAGTGTCTCTTCCACCTCTGTCCCACTAGCGGGCTAGTGGCCACTGCTACTACGGATGGTGTTCTCCTGGCTGGCACGTGAGCATTTTTCTAATCCTTACGACCTTCATGACTGATCATGCCACTTTCTCTTTACAGATAGATACACTTTGAGGCTTGATGAGGTTCAGGGACTTTTCCCATGGTCACAAACCAGGGCAGCTCCACATAGAGAAATAGAAGTTACAGAGAAATAGATTTTGGCCCCCTAAGCACTGGGCTTGGGAGAAGGACATGGCAATCCACTCCTGAGGCAATCCCCAAACAATCAGCCATTGAAAACCCTATGAGGGTCACTATGAGTTGGACACCACTTGATGGCACCTAACAACGACAACAAGCACTGGGCTAGGGAGAAGCACCTGGCCATCCACTCCTGAAACAATCAGCCACTGAAAACTCTATGAATAGCAGAGAAGCACTGACATAGTGCTGTGCATGGCACAGTGTTGGGAGTGTTTTGTTTTGTTGTACATAGGGCCGCTATGAGTCAGGCCTGACTTGACAGCACCTAATGACAACAAACACTGGGCTTCTGGTAGGGAAGATAACTCTTCTGTCTCACGGTTCAGTGTCTCATTTCTTCACCATGTTTCCCTAGAGTAAAAACTCCTTTCTCTTTTGCCATCACTGTCTCTCTGTCTCTGTCTCTGTCTCTTTGTCTCTCTCTTTTTCTCTCTCACACACACAATATGTAGCCAAACGGATGGGCCATTTAATTTCCACACCTAGCACTGAATTAATTAACAGACACACATTTGGCCTTTTGCCTTTTGAGGTGAAAGGAGGGGGTGAGAGGGAGCAATGACCCACCCTGTCCCAAGGCCCTGGCAGACCCAGAAGCCCTTTCTGCTTTCTCTGTCTACCCTGGGCACATTGCCCTTCACTTAATCTCCCTCTGATCTCAGAGAATCAGAGTCCAGTCCTGGCTCTCATTTCCTACAGATTCTGTATGTGGAAAAAAAAGAAATTATTCAGCCAAATAATCTGTTCCTCAACTCCAATTTCTGTTATCTCATTCAGCTTCAACGCCCCTCTTACCTACCATCCCTACTGCGTATGCGTACACACACACACACACACACACAGCTAAAACTCTAGCCGAACAAGAAACTTGCTGATTTCTCTCATTGGACTATTCTGATTTCTCTTCTCCTCTGTTGGAAATGAGAGCCTTGGATCCCTCCGCCACCCATGGGGCTCAGGTCTCTGCTCCAGGCAGGCATTGCTCCTGTTAGGCACAGCAGGGCCAGGAGACCCCAGGCTGCCACGAGAAGAAATAGATGCCTTGGGCTGTGCTTCTGGCCCAGCTCTGCAGTGGAGTCCTGGGTGAGTGTTTGCACCCCCAGGCGTGTTCCCTCCTCTGTGCAATGGGGAGGGGTTGATTAAATGACCTCCAGGGGATCTTTAAATGTCAACATTTTATGATTCTAAATACAATGTTAAAAAGCATTGAATTTATTGCCTCTGGTGTGTCAGGGAGGTCTTACCAGCCAAGCACTACTTTTATTGTGCCAAGCACTGTGCTGACCGTTTGATATGCATTTTCTGTGTTGTCTCACGGAAGCCTCACAGAAATCCTCTGAATTAGTAGTGCTTCCATTTTTCAGCTGTGAAACCTGGGGCTTAACGAAGTAAAATAGATGTTCTCCTGCCTATTAACAGCCTCTCACAGCTGAAGGGACACTGGACCATGAACAGGGACGGCCCCATGACCTTGAATTGCCCCTGCAACATTCCTGGAAGGTGCCACCTGGACTCTGCTGGGATGTGCCCAGTGCCGGGAGCGGGGCCCCTCCTAGAGAGCCCTAGCCTGTCTTTGAACCATTCTGGCTGCAAGGACGTGCATCTTCGCAGGGAGCCAGCGCCGATTGCTCTGTAACTTCTGCTTGTCTGTGTGGTGGGAGGACATGGGGCTGAGTCAGAGGCCTTGGGCTGAAGTCCCAGCCCTTCTACTCAACAGTGCCATAGCCCCAGGCCAGCGGCTCCTCTGGGCCTGTATTCCCAGGTGGGGAGGAGGAGGGATTGGATGAGACGAACACTAGGTCCTTTCTGGTTTGGACATTTTAGGATTATATAATTCATGCCTGCGTACGTCACATACCCATATCTGATTGTAATGATGGAAACAGGGAAGGAGGGAACGTTTTGTTCCAAGGAACAGATCTGCTTCTGCCAACATGGCTGCAAGGGTGCGACTCTGCCAGCTGAGAAGAATCCAGAAGGCTCCTAGAAATGGAATTTAACCAAATCTCTTCCCTCCTTCCTTCTTCTCTCTAGTCTTCCCTTTCACTCTGTTTCCTTCTTTCCTTCCTTCCTTCCTTCCTTCCCTCTTTCTTTCTTTTCTCTCTTTCTTTCTTTCTCTCTCCCTTTCTCTCTCTCTCTCTCTCTCTCTCTCTCTCTCTCTTTCTTTCTTTCTTTCTTTCTTCTCCCTTCTTTCCTTCTTTTCCTTCCTTCCAGTAAAGGAATATTTTAATCTCCCAATCGAAGTTAAAGGTCATATCCCTGGCATGCTTTTCTCTCATCCCATTAAAGCTATAGAATCAATCTCTCTTATGGAGTAAGGAAAAAGCCCATGGAATCATATCTAGAGTTGTTTTGTGTCTCTGAAAACCTCCAAATTTGGCTGCTAAATTCCCAGCTCTTGAGGTAGGGGTTTCCAGTCATGAGGTCCCTGTATGGACTTGCACCGGGGGCCTCTGAAGCAGTAGGCATGTGTGTGCTTTGTGTGCGAATGTGCATTTTCCTGGGAAAAGGAGTCTGTGAAGAAGAAGGGCAGCCCTTGACATTTGAGGTAGGCCATGGTGTCTCCAGGGACTGGCCTGGGGCTCAGAGCCAGGCTGTGGTGTTCTGTGGATCTGTGTCACAAAGTACCACCATCAGATAAAATGAATGAAGACAGAAAAGACTACTCCATAATCATGTTTGAGCAGAGAATAAAAATAGGAGCATGGTCCAAGCCACAGATATGAGCATGTATTTCCTCCTCCCAGCTGATGGGAGAGCTGCTTTCTTTCCTCCCAGCTAGAGAAGAATCAAGATGCCCCATTCTAGGATTAACCCTGCTTCCTGACAGTATCCAATGCGGAGCAAAGAAGCTGCATTTCCTTGATGCTTCCCTGGAATAACCAACCCCAAGGCCAGATTCCTCAAGTCTTTTCTAACGCCCTCTTCCCGAGTAGCCTTATGGCTCCCCTGGTGGATTCTCCATGGTGAAGTCAATAAGCGCTACTCAATTACAGATGTTCCTGGTTGTCTTGACCGGATGGAACTGACAAGTCTGTGGCTTCCACTGGATTCTGAAAAGGATCTGACCGTGGCTGGAGAAAATCCCACAACTCATGCTGGCCAGGCCCTTCTCAAATTCGTGGCTAGAAACCTCAAGTGGACCCTTGATCCAGAGAGGCAATTACAAGTCCTGAGGCCATTCTCCTTTTTCCTAGACACCTTAACCTCATGCCTCCAGATGGGGACACTCCCCACCCTGCATTTCAGCTGGTGATCTTCTGGTTGGTTCTCTGAGAAAGAGACTCCCGCAGACCCTCCAGCACATCTGCCCACTTGCCAGCATCTGTCCACTGTGCTCTGCCTCTCCGCCTGTGCCATGGGCAGGGATAGGTACGCTGCTGCACAAGGGCTAAATCCAGCCCATTCCCCTACGCATTGTCTATGGCTGCACTAGCGCTACAGGTAGTGAAGTGAACAGCTGCAACAGAGACTGTGTAACCTGCAGAGCTATAGTGTTTACAGATATTCCAATGCCTGGCCAATGCGTGGACCTTACAGAAATTGTCTGGCCCCTGGCATAGATGGGCTGGCAGTGCTCCTATTAAAGTCAAGCCCTGCACCTGGGCTCCAGGGTCCATCCACTCTCACCTCTTCCACAACGCGCCTCTAACACTCCTTTCTTTTCTGCAACGTCAGCTGCTCATTTGCTACCGGTTATTCCCTCCACATGCAAATAGGTTATTTCTTCCATCTTAATTTTCCTTCACTCTACTTCCCCCAACTTATTTCTTTGCTCGCATTTGTGGCAAAACTTCTTGAAAGATCACCCATACTGCCTCTAAATTCTCTCCGCCTCTTCCCTCTTAAACCCACTTCCATCTGGCTTTTGTTTCTACTTCTTGGCCCGAACTGCCTTTGTCCAAGTCCCCAATGCTAAAGTCACTAGCTAAGTCTCCATCTGCTCCTTTCAGCAGAGGCCAATGAAGACCAACACTTGCTTTTAGAAACTTCTCTTGCACTTGGCTAGTAGGACACCCTCGTCTCTTGGGTTTTTGGTTGGTTCTCTCTTTTCTCCGACAACGTGGAACATTGGAAGGCTCCAAAGGTCTCTCTTTGATCTTTCCCCCCTCCATCTATATTTTCATACTTGGTGATCTTATGGAGTCTAATAGCCTCAATGTGCTAATGACTCTGAAATGTATATTTTTAAGCCCAGACCTCTCTCTTGAGCTCCAGAACTATACAGTCGATTTCTTTCGTGACTCCTTCAGTTGGCTCCTTCTAAACCTCTACACATCCAAAACTAAACTCCCAACTCCCGCCGCCCCTCAGCCTGTTCCATCTGCAGTCACTCAGGCCAAAAATCTTGGTAGCAGTTTGATTCTTCTCTCTCACCCTTACTTCTAATCGATCAGGGAATCCAGTTGAACATACTTTTAAAATACACACAGAATTCAACTGCTTTTAACATTTCCACTGCTCCACTCTGGACGGAGACACCATCATAGCTTTGCTGCGCCACTTCGACTTTTCCTAAGACATACTACGCACAGCTATTAAATGAAAAACACATACTGGCATTGCTCATGATCATCTTGCTTGCCCTATGGGTAAGCTGCTGTGCTTTCCCCTCAACCGGAAGGCCCTCCTGCCCTTCTCCTCCTTCCCACTGTCCTTCTCTAGGGAGCCCTGGGAAGCTCCTCCAGCTTCCTTCTCTGAGCTCTCTTCATGTTTACAGACAGAAGCATATAACCCAAGGCTTGGATGTTTCCAGGCCCCTTGGTTTTGTTTTCTGTTTCACACCATAAGATTACAAAATATTTCCTTAGTGCTATAGATAACAGACATTAGAGTGTTCACTTCTCTTGTTTTTCAGGTTATCAAAGGGCGTAAGAGATTTGTTCCAAAACACTGCCAATTGTGGCAAAGCCAAATCCCGACCTTGGGTCTTCATTTGCAGAGGAGGATCCACCAGCACTTCCTGGGTCCTTACAGTGTTCCTGGCATTGTTCCAGACACAGGAGAGAGTGGTGAATAGAGCAGACTCAGAACTTGACCACAGAGCATTTACAGCATACTCGGGAGGCCACATACTACACTAATTCTGTGTGATGAAGCAAATCATTGCAAAGATACAGGTGCCTTGGAGTAGAAGTGAAGGACTGGACAGGGCCCCTGCCTGGTTTGCAGGGTCACAAAGTGTGACTGAGGCAGTATATTCGGATGCACAAGAGCTAGCTGAGGGGGGGCTGGCAGATGTTTTCAGTGGTGCCAGGCTGACTCAGCCTGTTTTGGCATTGACAGCTGAGCTGCATTATAGGATAATTAGGCCACTGTGGCCCAGCCCATTTGTTACCATGCTCAGGGGTAAGGCAGCCAAGCATGCCATAGACACTCTAGCTTTGGAAGAAGCTCCAGTGGTCCCCTCGACGCTTCATCAAGCAAGAAGGGGACAGGAGATGCGGCCAAGCCTGTTCTGGAGGAGACCCCTCACTTCTTCTGAGCATCTTGGATAGGTGGGATATTTTTGCCAAGGGAGCACCTACAATGTGAGTTTTGACATTTATAAAAAGTACATAATTCCTGGAGGTGGAAAATCTTAGTGTTACCTCCAAGGCACACTGTAAAGCCCCCTGTACTTTCACCTCCGGGGAAAGTGCAGATTCTTCCAAACGGGATGGATTTCTGTCCTCGTTACCTTTACATTCAGGATTTATTTTAGGATGCTTCGGTGGGGCTTGCTAACCTATGCCTAAGAAACTCCAACTGCATCCTGCCTTAGTCTTAGAAAATTAAACCTCACAAACCACGTGATATGCAGTGATGTGGGACAGGGATGTGCTCAGACTGACAGAACCTTAGGGTTCCATCTCCAGTTCTGCTTCTCACTAGGCTGAGGAAATTGCTTCAGGTTTCTGAGCCTCAATTTTTGCATCTGTAAAATGGGGATGATAATAATCCCTGTACCCTGTGAGATTCTCTAGACATGAAATGCAAATGTATGTGAGAACTCTTTTGCAAGATCCAAAGTGCTACAAAATGACGCTTAAAACTAACCTGTCACCACCAGTCCAAGGCCAATCTGGGCTACAAAGCAAGCCCAGACCTGTCTCAGACAAAGAAACAAACAAGCAAACAAAAACCCAAACCAAAACAAAAAGCCCAAACCAAAACAAAAAAATGTAACCTCCTGGCTAGCACTGTAATGCCAGCTACTCAGGAGGCTGAAGCAGGAGGATCCAAGGTTCAAGGCCAGAGGCAGCCTGTGCAATTTACCAAGACCCTATCTCAAAAACAAAAAATAAAAGGGCTGGGGGTCCGGCTCAGTTGTAGAGCCCTTGCCTAGCATGTATAAAGCCTTGGGTTCAACCCCTAGTACTGTAAAAAAAAAAAATGACCTCCTGTGTAATCTTCTTATATAAGACTCAAACTGAGTCACAAAGAGAGACCTGACTAGGGCTAGAACCAAGGCCTCCTGAATCCTAGTTTCTTCTCCCCAGGTGGCTGCACCAGAGCCCGCCTTAGTGATTGACAAGAGCAAGGTTCTGGGAAATGAATATGTGCTGGGCGGGAAGGAAGGGAGGAGAGCAGAGGGATCTCCTGTCAGGGGCATATGGAGGGCAGTGGAAGGGAAGGGGGCGGAGACAAACTCTCCCACCCTCTCCATGTACCGAGGGCACTGAGACTCTGCCATGTCGGGGTCAAGGTTCTTTCCTGCCTCCTCCTCTCCCTCTCTCGATTTGCCTATCTTTGCATGTTTGAAGCGGGTCTAGCATACAATAACATACTTCTTAATTCATGTTGAAAGCAAAGTCAAGCTTTAATGGTCAGCTTTCTGCTCCTTGGTGTTTCCTTTCGAGCCAAGGCCATGTTTTGGTAAGGTACTGCGTTTCACTGGGGCTCGCCTTCCGGCCCCAGAACACATTCCTGAGTGGTAGGTTTAGGAGGCATTCGGATTTATTACCACTGATGTCTACTCGCCTTGGGGATCGGTCTTCATGCCCCCCCGAGGCCATGTTATTTCAGAAAATTACAGCTCTTAAATTTGTTCTCTAATAAAAACAAGTGCCACTAATCCTCAGGAAAACATGCTTTCCAAGTAAGACCAGTTGTGACTGTTAAAATAAAACCTTTGACGAAAAAGAAAGAAAAAGAGAGGAACTTCATTCAACCCAGGAGCTGGGAAGGGGAAAGTACATGCGGCTGGACTTCTTCAGGCGTTTTCACAGCCGTTTAAAAAGATGTCTTCAGCAAACTCCTCTAACTTAGCTGCAAATGCTTGACACGGTGGGCACGTTGTGTCTGTAGGCCAATATTCAATCCAAGAGGAGGAATCTAAGGGGTAGATGTACCTACCAAGGAAAATGGAAGCAAAGCATTGGTGGTGATGACCACAGATAAGAGAAAGCTGTACCTGATTCCCAGGGGAAGCGCCCAGGTGTAGACAGGGCCCCAGGGGCCAGGCTGGCAGCCACAGTCTTCTGCACCAGCCTGGGGAAGGGTCGCAACCCTTGACAGATCTTGGAGCTGCTTGGGGATCCCATGATAAGGGCAAAAACAGCATCTATACCAAGGTCTGTTTTTATTTTTTATAAACAGATAATGAAGGCTGGGCACAGTGGCTCAGGCCTGTAATCCCAGCAACTAGACTCGGGAGGCAGAGGCAGGAGGATTGCAGGTTGGAGGCCAGGAGCAGCCTGTTTAACTCAGTGAGACTCTTTCTCAAGACAAAAAAAAAAAAAAAAAATTAAAAATGGGCTGGGGCTGCAGCCCAGTGGTAGAGCACTTACAAAGTCTGTGTGAGGCCCTGGGTTTAACTCCCAAGTACCGCAAGAACAAAACAAAACAAAATAAAATAGCAGATATTTAAACATTTTCCTCTGTACAAGCTGAGTAGCCAGAGAACGTTGACGGATCAGGTGTGTGGTGGGGGAGGTGGGCGAGCAGCCTCTGCTCCGTCATCAAGGGCAGTCACTCAGATGGCTGATCTCTCAGCCAAGTCCTCAGCTGCTATGATGGCAGTCGATAGTTTTTTGTTTGAAACTCATATTATTTCACTGGTGTTTGTAGTGGTTTGTGGGTTAACCACAGGGTACATAAGAAACAGGGAGTGTAGCTGAGGATACATAACAAGCCAGGTGCAGTGGCTCACGCCTGAAATCCTAGCAACTCGGGAAGTGCAGGCAGGAGGGTCAGAAGTTCGAGGCCAGAGGCAGCGTGCGTAACTTAGCGAGACTGTCTCAAAACCAAAAGTTAAACATGGGCTGAGTGTGTGGCTCAGTGGTAAAGCACCTGCAAAAACACACGTGAGGCCCTGGGTTCAACTACACGGTACTGGCAAGAAAAAAAAAAAAAAAAGAATAAATCACAGAGTTTTGGAGGGAAGATCAGAGACTCAAATGTATTGGTGACTTACTTGAAACTGAAGTTGTATTTTATTTGCAGGGCTTCTTTGCCCATGATTAAATACTGTTTTCCTTTCACCAGGTCCGTGGAAGTGCAGGCCATCTTCTTAATGAAGGTGATTTCATTGTTTTTCTCAGCAAGGGCTTCCCCTAAGACACACAGGGGAAGTTTTAATATCACAATTTATAAACCCTCTCAAGCTGTCCATTTTCTCGTGGCTGATGGCTACTGGAGAATGGCAATATCCAGTAGTTAAGACTTCAGACTCTGGAGCCAGATTGGCTGGGTTAAACCCCAGCAGTGCCACTTCCTGGCTGTGGGGTTCTGGCCATTGATTTATACTCTCTGTAGTAAGAGCTCAGTTCCCTCATCTCAAACATGGGCGTGAAAATAAAGCCTACATTGTAGAACTCTTGTGCAATTAAATGGATCCATGTGCGAAAAGTGCTTAGAACATCGTAAGAATCAAATAAGCGTTTGTTAACAATACTCTCATAGACCTAGAATTACTGTTCAATAGTTGAACAATATTAATCTTCATATGTTATACAGAAAACTATAAGTACATGGTCGCTCCCAGGATCAACTTTCTAGAAAAGTACAGGATATGAAAGACTTGGAAAATTTTATGGAGAATAACTGGGATTCCCAAAGGACTCAGAAATGGCCAAGAAGCTGATTCCTCTGCCTGGCATGCATTCTTCCTCACACTGGCCTGTTGGACTTTACCCATCTTTAAATCCAACTTCAATTCTCACAGTAGCCAATAAACCTCTCTTGTTTGCTCTTTTTCATAAGATTGACTGCAGGGCCTTGTGGATGATAGGCCAGCACTCTCTACTGAGCTACACCTCAGCCCCTCCCTCTCTTCTTTTATACCTGAACTTCTATCACAGTATCTCACAGCACACATCTGTCTCCTCTGGTAGACTAGAGACTTCTTGAGCCAGGGACTGTATCAGGCTCATTGCTATAGTATGTTGTTTTTAGGTGCTATCGAGTTGGTATCCGACTCATAGCGACCCTCATAGGGTTTTCAATGGCAGACTGTTTTTTTCAGGATTGCCTCGGGAGTGGATTGCCAGGTCCTTCTCCCATTTTTGTGGTGCTGGGAATCGAACTCGGGACCTTAGAGACTGCAGCGCAGTGCTCTACCAACTGAGCTAAACCCCAGCCCTTGCTATAATATATATATTTTTTTCTTTTTTTTTTTTTCTTCTTTCGTTACTAGGTGTTGAACCCAGGGCCTCGCACTTGCATGCTTTGCAAGTGCTGTACCACTGAGCTGTACCCTCAGCCCATTTTTTTACTTTTTTGAGACAGGGTCTCACTAAATTACACAGACTGCCTCTGGTCTCAAACTTATGATCCTCCTGCCTTTGCCTCCCGAGTTGCTAGGATTACAGGCGTGTGTGACTGCACCTGGCTTCTCATTGCTATAATAGGAAGGACTGATATCCAACTATTAAGCTGTGACACACTCGTCCTAATTGTTAAATCCTGAAAAACTTCTGAACTTGCTGGTAAATAGTTTATAATAGTAATTGTGTCCCTGATAAACTTTCATTAGTAACATAAATTCTAGCACAAATGCCTTACTTCAAGCTAGTTTTCCTA
This sequence comes from Pedetes capensis, assembly GCA_007922755.1. Lineage (NCBI taxonomy): Eukaryota > Metazoa > Chordata > Mammalia > Rodentia > Pedetidae > Pedetes > Pedetes capensis. The sequence continues at coordinate 31,229 of VMDO01009074.1, forward strand.
GAGTGTCCCAATGACACAGATTTCTGTTACAGTAACATCTGGGCCACGTTCTCAGCACTCTGTCAATTCCACTGAGCCATGGTCAAAGTGGCGAGTAGCTACATGGGACTCTTTTAAAGTCTTTTTGTTAGTAGAAATAGCAATTCATCATGGTAGAATAGTAATTCATCATTGTCCTCAACCTACATATTTTACGTTGGTTCTGAGCTGTTTCTTGTTAGTGTGCAGCAATTCTTGGGTACATAGCGTGTGGTGTTTGGACGCTTGCATGAATTCAAAGTTTCTAATACGTACTAAAATGAACATACAGAGTGAACAGATAAACCATGCAAAAAATTGCTTAGCATTTCCCTTTAAGCACGATCAAAGTTAACTATAGAGTAAGAAGTAACTCTGATAAAGGACTGCAGCTGGGGGATCATCTGATACTGCATGAAAGTCACAGCAAGCTGGAATATATTTTGATACTTTGCAAGAAATGCTATGAAATAAAACAAATAATTTGTATTTCTGGGGGAAAAAAAAACCCTCTATTACTTCAGTAAAAAAGAAATGGCAGCCCTGCACCATGTAATCCCAGCACTCCGGAGGCTAAGGCAGGAGGATGGTAAATTTGAAGCCAGTCTGGGCTACATAGTGAGACCCTGTCTTAAAATTAAGAAAACAAAACAAAACAAAAGGATTATTTTTACTTCTGATGTGGATGCTGGCTGCCAATTGTGCTTAAAAGTTGAACAGTGGAAAGATCATACTGCTAAACACATGTTTCACCAGAATGGTAGTCAGCATTCAGATAAAGAAAACTGGTAACTACCACTGAGGAAAAAATGCAATAATATCACAACTCAGTTCCATACAATGAAAGATTTGACATAATAAAAACTGGGACACAAGCTGGGCACCATGATGAACACGTCTAATCCCAGCAATTTGGGAGGCTGAGACAGGAAGATCACAGGTTTGAGGCCAGAGGCAGTCTACACAGCTTAGTGAGATCCTGTCTCAAAAAAAGAAAAATAAAAAAGGGGCTGTGGGTGGGGCTCAGTGGGGGATACTTGTCTAGCATGTGTGAGGCCCGGGGCTCAACCAACCAGAACAAAAAAAGCCCCCAAACAAACCTCAAACCCAAAAACAACAACAAACAAAACCCTAAAACAAAACAAGCAAATAAACAAAAACCTAGGAAAATTTTTTTGTCAGTCAGTGTTGATAGAGCAAGTAAAAATTTGGAAAATATTAGAATTTTTAACCCTATCTAGAGTATGGTTAAAAATAACCAAACATTTTCAGACTTGAAATACTTGTTAGAATTTCAAAAAAGAAAAAGAAAACAATATAAAGATATTGAAATTGAGACTTATGGTCCCACTTATTGCAGAATTTATATCTATTGAAAGGAGACACCAGCTTTTTGGAAGATACAAATAAGATAATAAAAGAAATTTGAATCACTATTGAATACATTAGCAGTGTCATTGAGAAAGCATTTCAAGTAACTTGAAAAGTTGAAGACTGGCCATGGCCTATGGCTTTTGTTGTTTGGGGCTGAGGTTTACCTCAGTGGGTAGAGTGCTGCTCTGTGCTCATTAAAGACCCCAGTTTAATCTCCAGCACTGCAAAATGGCGGCCTATTCCTGAAACAATCCCCAAACAATCAGCCATTGGAAACTATGGATAGCAGAGAAGCACTGACATAGTGCCAGGCATAGCACAGTGCAGGGGAATGTTTCATCTGTTGTACATAGGGTCGCTATGAGTCAGACCTGACTCGAGGGCACCTAACACCACCACCACAGGTACTAGAAGCAACAGCTGAATAATGTATAACTGTTTCACTGAAGTCTGAGACAAGGACTGAATGAGAAATGTTTATGTGAACACCTTTAAAAAACATGTTTCCGAAGGGAGAATATAAACTTTCTGAAGGCAGGAACCCAGCTGTCTTAATCTAGTTGGATCCTCTGTGTTTAATATAATGTCTGGTACCATAGTAAGTATTTTTTGACAGAAAAAAACAAAGAATGAATTCTCACCCGTTTTGTAGATATCCAGAAGAGTTGCAGTGTACTTGACAAAAACATTTTCTTCAGTGATAGATGTGACGATAACTTTATAAGCTGGTAACAAAACGAAATGAGACAAAACCGAAACAATTGGGCTGAGTACCACCAATGCCATGTCCCACAAAGACCAGAATTGTCAGACAGATGAATAATGAAGCATAGCAATTTATTATGAGGACATGAAGTACATCTTATTTCTTCTAAGGAAACTTCCAAAATCTTCTCAATCACTATTAGAATTATTAGCACTGGCCACTATTTTAGAACAGGCTGATTGGGGGAAGAGCCTTGCTAAATTAAGTAGCAGAAGCACATAAACTAAACAGTATAAACTCATTTTAGACGTAAAGTTCAGATGCTAAGCCTTTACAATTAGCAGAATCATGCCCATGGGCACACTGGCTTCTATCCACGGCTGCAGCAGGGCCTCTATCCATAAATCAGGTCTACAGTGTGAGCTGGCCTTGCTTCCTATATAGCTCCACTGCCTTTGATGTTTGGTTTTTAGCAAGATTCCATTTTCTTTTTTTTTTTTTTTTTTTTTTTGTGGTACTGGGGGTTGAACCCAGGGCCTCGCGCCTGCATGCTCTGCAAGTGCTGGACCACTGAGCTGCACCTCAGCCCATTTTTTTTTTACTTTTTGAGACAGGGTCTCGCTAAATTACGCAGACTGCCTCTGGTCTTGAAATTGTGATCCTCCCGCCTCCGCCTCCTGAGCTGCTGGGATTACAGGCGTGCGCCACCACGCCCAGCTGCAAGATTCCATTTTCTCACTCATCCTTGGAACTTTCTAACATGAACCATCCCCAATCATGTTTTTGAAGATTCAGGCATCAGTGTTTGATGCCTGATATATTTGACCTCAGCTTGAAGGAATCATTCTTTCTACTTGGCTTTGTAAATACACCTTTTATTTTTGCTTTTGATGGGGTTGAAAGACCTAAAGAGCTTGTTCATTTTTGAGATCATTCTAGTCTATGAGCCTATCACATTTAGAGGTAAATGATAGAACGATAGACAGACAGACAGATAGATAGATAGATAGATAGATAGATAGATAGATAGACAGACAGATAAGATAGATGAACTCACCATGGCAGAATCAAACGTTATATAAATCAGTGGCTTTACAATGTATGAGATATGTCCTGAACTTCAGATTGATAAGTCTTTGTAGTGAACATGGGCAATATACCTAGTATATGGGCATGGGTCAAAATATTTTGTTTCTTTGTATTATTCCAGTAACAGTCTATGGTCTCCAGAAAGAGCCAGCTAAGTCTTTTCTTGAATGTCCTGCATAAATCCAGATTGTATTTATTCTCTGTGTTCAAATAGGTTTCTGATGCTTGAGAGTTAAAATAGCTCTAAAATGAAGGGAAGAAATAATTCAGTGCAATTTGTTTGGTGAAACAATGTATTCTCTTCAAGGCTTGATGTATTTTAACAATTCCATTGGCTCTTGGGTGAGTCAGGCAGCATTTTAGTATTGTTGTTTTAATCATGATGAATTTAAAGGAAAAAATACTGTAAACCCCACAAAACTTCATTCTGATGGCTATATTTCCATTAAGGGGATCTAGCAGACTTTGATGGAGTAATAGTGGGGACCAGGGTGGGTTCTAGTTCTATTACTTTCTGCATAACCTTGACCAAATTATTTAATCTCCCTGAGTCTCAGTTTCTTCACTGGTAAGATGTTAATAATGGTCTGTTACTTGAAGGGTTCTCATAGAACTCCAGTGAGAAACCACATATGAAAACAGTTGGTAAATACAAAGTGCCAAATAAGCTGCACTTATTTTTTTTTAACTTGGAAATAATACTCTTCCAATTTTCTTTTCTTTCTTTCTTTCTTTCTTTCTTTTTTTTTTTTGCAGTACTGGGGGTTGAACCCAGGGCCTCATGCTTGCGTACTTTGCAAGTGCTGGACCACTGAGCTGCACACCCAGCCCATTTTTTTTACTTTTTGGGACAGTGTCTCACTAAGTTACATAGATTGCCTCTGGTCTCGAACTTGCGATCCTCCTGCCTCCGCTTCCCGAGTCTCTGGGATTACAGGCATGCGCCACCGCACCCGGCTTCTCCTCCAACTTTCACAAAACAGATTTGAGATAGTAAATAATAAGATTTCTCTCCAAAGAGTGTCAGAAAGACACAGGAAAGTAAAGATAGAAAACAAAGGAGCTGATTCTATCAGGAACCCGAGACAAGGCAACAATTGTAATTGGGCATTGATTTCAACTGAGCTCTGGACAACCAGGAGACTATCCTTTTGGAAGGGAAAGGGTCTCAAACATGGATTTCAACTCTGTACATATTAAAAATTATTTAATAGTTCTGTCTTAAAGAGATTTTTAAAGAAACAATTCCAAATCACCCTTGTCTCTGCTCTTTTGATGGGAAGAACATACAACTGAAATATTATACCTCTGTGGCTTTTCAAAAGTTCCCTTTGAATATGTTTTAGTGCCTGTTATTCAAAAGGATATATTAGGGTAAAGTGTTTTGGCTGAGTATGCATGTCACTTCCATTATTATCACTATTGTTCATTTATTTACTTATTCTGCTGTACTGGGGGGCTGAACCCAGGGCCTTGCTTATTCTTTAGAAGTGCTCGGGCAATACATTGCACCCCCAGCCCATTTTTTATTTTTAATCTTGAGCCAGGATTTCCCTATATTACGCAAGCTGCTTGTGGCTTCGAACTTGCGATGTTCCTGCCTACACCTCCTGAGTCGCTGGGATCACAGGCATGCGTCATTGTGCCCAGCCACTTCCATTATTTTTAATGAAAATCACATTTCTTTGCTGAAGAATAAATAACTTTGCACGTTAATCCTGGAAATTGATGATATTTTCCGGCAAGGGAACAAATGGAATGTTGTGCCCACATAATCACTCTGTAAAGTTTTTGGTTTTTAAAATTGATTATGTATTCATAAAATTTCATGTTTAAAAGAATTCTATTGAACTTCTGAACTTACCATATGCAATCTCTGGTTTACATGCTGTTTCTTTTCTGGCTTCTGCAGAAATTGTCAGATCAAATTCTTCCTGCATTTGCCCACAGTCAGCTGGATTATGTGAAAAGTGATAAAAGTTAGTTTAATGTAAAAGAGAAGGCATTCTCTTTGGGAATAAACCCAGTTTCTCATGAGCCTGGAGACAATCCAATATAATCTCATAAGCACCAGATTCTCAGGCCTGTCCATTTTCTTCCCTTTCCTAAAGTGAAAAGAAACATCACCAACTGGCCAAACAAAATCTTGAACTTAGACTTATTCTTAGAATGGGTGTTCACTCCACATTCAGCTATTTAGAAATATATATTCTTCTCTTGGAGATAAAAGGAAAGATTTCCATCTTAAGTATTATCAAGAGTCCCTTGAAAGACCTAAAATGATAATTTGACTGATTTATAGTTATATGATGGTACAATAAGGAGTTAGAAAATGTATAGTTTTTGAAACAACAACAACAAAACAAAACAAAAAAACCAAACCCAAACAAAAAAACCCTGCAAACCCTCCTGCAACCAGTTGTTGACTATTGGTGAGTTCTAGATCTTTTCCTTGGCCTAGAAAGCCAACTTTGACTTACAAAAGATGGAATGGAATTAGACAATAGACAGAGATTTCCATTAACTGGAAGGGTAAGGGGAAAGGATGAGAGCCAGTGGGCTAGCCCTGAGCCTCTGTTCTCGTGAGTTGTGGTCCTGTGTGAAAATGAGCAGGAGGAAGTAAAACCTTTACCCCATATACCCTATGACACTCAACAACCACCCATCTGCATGGTGCTCTTCTGCTCCTGTACACTATTCCACCAGCTTGGTCAGGATTTGCCAGGAAGTAGCTTTACCATGCTCAAGGAGTCATTAGTTTTCACTTAGCTGAGATTATATTTTTACTTCGGAGAAATGACAGTTTTCCCAACAGCTTCCCCCAGATTACCCCCAGGTTATGAGTGGCTACTTCAAACAAGCACACATCCTAAAGCATGTCAAGTGAAATTTACCTTCTACACACTTGCATGTTGCTCCTTCACAGACTTTCTGAAGTTTGGTGTCAGAAGTGCTATAAAAGATGGTGCACTGCTTATCTGTGGCAACAAAGGCATGGTTACAAGAAGTGGCTTGACTGATGCGCAATGATTTATTGATCCTTGAGTCTCTTACAAGGTTCCTAGAAATTCTTTACATGGCTGAGAACGGGGAAGCTAAATTATGAATTGGCTGTCCTGAGAAGGGTCCCTATACCCTCAAAAAGATCTTCCCTTGTTAGTTTAGTTCTGTTCTTGAAATTTTATTGTTCAACATACATGTCTTAGGATGAAAGTATTTGGTGCCCCCATGAATGAGAAGAAATAAATTATGTTACAAGAGGATCTACTGAAAGAATTACAATTATTTAGGCTGGACAGGAGCTCATATATACATATCTCAAGGGGAAGAAGGACTAAGTATGTTCTATGTGATTTCAGAAGATAAAACTAGAATGAATGAGTGTCAGAGTTTGGTTCATTTAGAGCATTTTCTAATAAACAGAACTTCCCAAGGTGGACTCATCTGTTTGTGAAACAATAAGCTTACCAACTACTTAACATTCTCAGGAGCAGCTGAGTAGTCAAAGGTGGGACCAGTCATCCAACAAACATTTACTGAATATTCATGATGGATCTGACACTATGTTAGATTCTAAGGACATAAGGGTGAAAATACTTTAAGTTGTGAGAAAGATATGCAAACTACCGATTTCAGTGTAATGTGGCAACTTCTGTAATAGATCTATGTGCTAACCACATGAAGAATACAGAAAAGGTGGACATTGTCCTGGGAGGATTAAAGAAGTAGAAGGGCAAGTGGGCTTCTTTAAAGAGGAGAGATACAGCGGATAGAGACAGTGAATACCATTAGCAAAACTTAGGCCAAAGATTTTTTAATGTTGGGGGCAATACAATCCAGTTATTTTAAAAATGAAGAAACTGAGGACTGACATGATTTGCTCAATTTTATGAAGTAGTTTGATTACAGTATTTGAAAAACTTTGTATGCAATAGTTTGAATTTGTATGCTATAGGTTGGGAATTTTATGAAATAGGCTCTAAGAAAGACACTGTCTAAAACTTATAGGCCTCTTGTGAATGTCTAAGGGTGATATGAAAAATCAAAAGTAGTCCCCTGAAGAAATTTTTGAGTTGAATCCATTACCTGGTCTGTGATATTCGTACACTGTGAAAATAGCAGGATTCAGAAACCCAACTTCAAAAAGCTCAAATATCCGGAATCGGACACATAGGAAATCACTGGCTGGAATCTGTTTGACAAATTCAAAGATTTAAGGAAATTATGGAAGAGAAGATATTCATAATCATTAAGCCTGTAAATTTTGGATCGTGATTTTGTTGTTAGGTGCTATCGAGGTGGGTCTGACAGATAGCGATCCTTATAGGGTTTTCAAAGGTTGATTGTTTTTGAGATTGTTTTCCAGGAGTGCATTGCTACATCCTTCTCCTGGGTCCTCAGAAAGTATGGAGTAGTGCTCTACCAACTGAGCTAAACCCCAGCCCTTTGGATCATGATAGTAAGGGAAAAACATCAGAAGGTAGACCTTACCGAATTCAGTTGCAGAATGACATGTCCATCTTTGATTTGGTAATCAGTTAATAGTTGATCCACTCCTTCTACAAGCTAAGGAAGGAAAGGGAAAAACTTGATTTTAATTGCACTATCTTTATCTTTAATTGCATTCTGCTGTTAGTGGGATGTTAAATCACAGGCATGTGATCTACTACTGAAAGAAGCTAGAGAGCATTCCTCTTCCTGAAAAAGCCTGAACAAGTTAGCACATGTGCTCACATTTTTTGGACCATGCAAGTATATGCTCTGGCTTTACTTTGAAAAATCAAAATAGGGGTAGAACCTTGGTTTGGAAGGAATAGTTGGGGTGATTGTATGTAAGTGACATTAAATTGAAAAGATATCAATTTATCTCTAAAATAATGCAGAGAAAAAACCCCAAGCATTCACAACTTCATTTAAAAGAAAACACTTGCAGCTCGTAAGTCCTCTTGGTTTGCATCGATTCCAGTTGGGAGAGAGATGTCCATGACTGCATGGGAGGATCCTGATGATGATTCCTCCCTGCTGGGCTTATAGCTACAAAAAAAATCAGAGATTAGGAAATTGAATAAATAAGTAGATACGATTTTTTAAAGAAAGGGCCCTACTCTTTAGCATGCTTTGGTTTTTGAATTCAAGCCTCCATTTATTTGCTCCTTTACAATGTATGGGTTAGTTAGGTTAGGTGCTGTCGAGTCGGTATCCAACTCATAGCAACCCTCATAGGGTTTTCAATGGCTGACTGTTACGGGATTGCCTTGGGAGTGGATTGCCAGGCCCTTCTCCCATTTTTGTGGTGCTTGGAATTGAACCAAATGAGCTAAATCCCAGCCCCTACATATGGGTTAGAACCTCTGAATTTTAGAGTTGCAAGAGATCTTCAAGTCATCTGTTCTAAGTCTTTCCTTGACTTGACTAATAATCTCAATGGGCCACTGTTTTGGAGCACAAGAACTGTCCATTGCAAGCAAACTAGCCAGGGAAACTGAAGATGAGAGTAAGGCACAAGTTCAAGGTTATACAGCTAGTTCACACGGATGTGGATGTGCATAGGATTCCAAGTTTCTTGATTTTCACTGTACTTCTGTTTCCAGTGGGCTACGTTCAAGGTTAAAATCTACAGTAGTTGTGTATTGAAAAGAGATTCAATAAATGTGTCCAGGAACAGACAGGAGGAAAATACACTAAAAGGTTAGCAATTACTTTCTCCTGATGGTGAGATTATACTTGATTATACCTCTTCTTTGTAAAATTTCCACCAGGGATACTTGATTTAAAAAATAATGCTTCCAGGATTAGCATTTGTCTAAGAATTATGCTAGTGGGAAGTTAAAAGCAAAGGGGTAAAATAGGAGGGTGTTTTTTTTTTCTTGGGGGGGGGTAGGGAGGAGAGTGAAAACAACCGTGAAAAGAGGGATCTGGAAACTTGGGTTTTATCCAGTTCTGCTGAGCAATTTCCACAAGTCATTTCCCCTTTCTAAGCTCCTTTTCTTATTTGTAAAGTTAACTATGAAGAAATATAAGCTTGTGTTTTAAATTGTGTTTAGATTTAAGGCTTTGGCTTTGGGTGGTGGAGTCCTGGTGCTACCATTGGGCAGGGGTAGAGTATGCAGAAAAGGGCCAGGTTGGGGGTAGGAGTAGAGGCAGGAGGGACAAGGGCAGCGAGCATGGCCCTGCATAGGTTGCCCTTCAGGGTCCAGCCTGATGTCCAGATGTTTGAGACGCAGCTGTATATTGGAGGCTGGATGTTGGACGAGCAGTCAGGACGAAAGGAGGAAACTGAGAAGACAGCTTCACCAGGGTGAAATGAGTTGACCTCACTGGAAGGGTTTAGTGAAAGAGGAGCTCCTGCGTGAGTTAGTGAGATGTCAGGGCATAGCTCTTCCTCAATAGCACCTTATAGAACATATATAAAGCAGTCCCTATTAGACATTTTAGATACAATATTCAGCACAGTAACTAAAAGTATTAGAAAGCCTCCAACTCATAAAAATGTAACCCAATTCTCCACCAAATGAACCATTTAGAACAGAGCCTAAGATGCCTTTGAACTGTGCTGTGACATCTGAACATCTCCCTAATTGGATGGGTAGAAGGAGAGAATTCTTGCTCACAGATGCAAATCCTCCGTCAACACGATGCAAAAGGGCCTCCCGGGTGGAGGGTGTCTCTGAAAAGGTTGCTGGAGCCTTGATGACTGGTTGCCATGGAGACTGTTTCAACCATGGAACAGAAATCCTCCTTTCAAGAAGCCCTTTGCCTGCTGCCAAACCCAGCAATCTTCCCCAAAGGCATTTGGTTGCAGAGAAATGAAATCCTTTCTCCCCCCCTTCCTTTTCTTATGAATACAACAGAGAGGTTGTAAAAAGATAAATACACGAAAGAGACCCTCTGAACACAGAAACTGTGTACTGGCTTTTTTTTTTTTTTTTAATCAGGAGAGAATATTTGAAGGCAAAGAATTTCCATGAATAAGGACTACTCAGTTACTGCTGGAATTCACCCAAGCTCACTTCAGTGTCACAGAGCCAAAAGCATATTCTACCCGCCGTTTTTGAACATTCTGTCCCTAATTTGTAAATATCAAAGGATAGAAAATGCAATCCTACTTTTTAAAATTTTGATTTCTTTTGTACTTTGACAATCTGGAATTAGGCTTCCTGTCAATGAAGTCAAATGAACGAATTTTTGACAAGAGCCTTTTTATGTATAGCAGAGTGATGGATAATTAGAACTGGAGGAAACTCCGAAGAAGGTATTCCAATATCTGCTTTACGGAAAAGGTTTGGAGAAGGAAGCTGATGTGTTAAAGATCACTTGAGTACTCATTGGCAGAGGCTACCCACAGGTGTGCCACTATTATCAGAGATTCCTTCTTCAAGCCAGCTCTAGACTCCTCCCTGCCGGGTCTCATTCATTGATTCTAGCTCTCCCCAGAAGTCTGCTCTGCTCTTACCTCCCTGTGACAATGGTTAAAAGTTTAAAGATAACTCTGAGCATGCCCTCTCCCCAGCTAGTGGGTACCCAAGAGAAGGAATGCAGTGAGGGAGAAGCTGCTTCCTAAAGGGTGACCTTACTGGAAAGACATCAGGGAATGAGGAAAGATGTTCAAGGGGTGACAGAGAGCAGGAACTGGCCAAGGGAGGCAGCAGCGAATGCTGGAAGGAAGGGAAGCTGCCGGGGCAAGAAGCGGGGCTAGGTAGTGAAGGCGTTCTGACAAGAGATGGGGCTAAAGACCCCAAGCAAAGCTCCGAAACAGCAGACAGTGAAAAACAATTTGATGTTTGAGATTATCCACATTGAAAGATACTAGCTTGGGCATTAGGAGTTAGGGATTTGAGGCCTGGGCTCTGCCTCTAATTGGGAGAGCTTCTCAGGTTACTTCTTTTTTTGACTCCCAGTCTTTTTCTCTCCCTTCCTTTCTCCCTCCTTCCCTCCCTTCCTCCCTTCCTTCCTTGCTTCTTTCCTTCCTTCCTTTCTTTCTTTTTCTTTCTTTCTTCTCTCATTCTCTCTTTCTTTTTCTCTTTCTTTCTTCTTTTCTTTTCTTTTTTCTTTTATTTCTCTTTTCTTTTGTACTTGGTGGTCAAACCCAGAGCCTCACACATACTTTGCAAGTGCTCTACCACCGGGCTGCACCCCCAGCTCGTTTTTATTTTTATCTGGAGACAGGGTCTTGCTAAGTTACATAAGTTGTCTCTGGCCTCAAACCTGCGCTCCTCCTGCTTCTGCCTCCTGAGTTGCTGGAATTACAGGCATGAGCCACTGCACCCAGCAGTTTCTAAAACAAGGGGACTTCTATATCACCCTGTAAGTCCTTTTCAGTTCTCATCTGTTACACAACCCTATTTAATTTCTGAGTTACCCATACTGAGCAAGTTGCGATCACGTGTGAAGGAGGATATCAGGATGAACTGATAATTACTGGTGATTGGAATGCAAATTTGGAAACAAAGAAGGCTCAGTAGTTGGAAAATATGGCTTTGGTGACAGAAATGATGCTGGAGATTACATGATAGACTTTTGTCAGACCAACAACTTTTTCATCGCAAATACATTTTTTCGCTAACATAAATGGTGACTACACACATGGACAGAAGAAGGACTTGGCAATCCACTCCTGATGCAATTCCCAAACAATCAGCCATTGAAAACCCTATGAAGATTGCTATAAGTTGGATCCGAATCCACAGCACCAAACAACAAACAACATTCACTAGACGGAACATACAGGAACCAAATTGACTACATTTGTGAAAGGAGATGACGGAAAACCTCAATATCAGAAGTCAGAACAAGACTAGGTGCTGATTGTGGATCAAAACATAAACGGCTAGCCAGGGACAGTGGCGCATGCCTGTAATCCCAGCAACTTGGGAGGCAGAGGCAGGAGGATTGCAAGTTTGAGACCAGAGGTAGTCTGTGTAACTTAGTGAGACCCTGTTTCAAAAAATAAAAAGATGGGCTGGGGGTGCAGCTCAGTGGTCCAACACTTGCAGAGCATGCAAGTACCGGGCCCTGGGTTCAACCCCCAGTACTGCAAAAAAAATAAAAATAAAATAAAATAAAATAAATGGCTCATACGCATGTTCAAACTGAAACTGAGAGCCAAGGTATGACCTTGAGTATATCCCACCTGAGTTCAGAGACCACCTGAAGAACAGGTTTAATGCATTAGCCACTAATGATAGAAGACCAGACAAGTTGTGGCATGACATCAAAGACATCATTCATGAGGAAAGCAAAAGGTCATTAAGAAGACAGAAAAAAAAGTCCAAGTTACATGTCAAAACAGACTCTGAAACTTGCCCTTAAAGGTCAAGCAGCTAAAGCACGAGGAAGACATGATGAAGTTAAAGAACTAAACAGAAGATTTGAAAGGGCAGCTCAAGAAGACAAAATCAAATATGAAAAATAACATGTGCAAAGAGCTGGAGATAGACAACCAAAGGGAAGAACATGCTTTGTTTTTCGCAAGCATAAAGAATTGAAGAAAAAAAATTCAAGGCTTGCAAGACCAGAACTAAGATGATAATCAAGCAGACCTCTCTGACCAGGACTGTTTAAGTATGCAGACTTCTTGTCCCCTTGCACTAATTCTTCCTCTACTCAAACCTAAAGCTCATGTCCTTACCCTGAAGATGGACTCGGGGTTACTAGACCCCTTTATCTGTTCCTTTTCCCAATGTGCATATTGATTAAATCTCCTTTCTATGCTTCTCACCATTACTTGTCTCTTTAATTGGCGTATTTGGGATGGGTGGCCGAGCCTAGTCTGTTGGGACTCCTAGAGCCAGGTCTTTGTCCTGAAATTCTGGTATCATGTGTGATTATAAGTAAACACAGCAAAGTGCCTTCAGTAGATATGAGGTCAGCTAGATAACCATAGGGGAAAAACAGGCCAACTGCATGGTCTTTAGAAGCTGATGCAACTGCACAGCTGTATTACAGCAGATCCTGTCACGGCTCCAACAGTGAGAAACAAGAACACACAGATGTGGTTGGAACCGACATGGCCAACCAAGGCAACCACTAACTGTCCTTTGCTTCCTTATAATGACATCTCCATATCATTTGCCTTGCGAAACTGCCTGCTTCTGTCATGCATCTGATGCTATGACACATGAGAAAGGCTCATGTAAGGACAGAAAAGGGAGAAAACTCTCTTCTGGGGAAATCTTGACTCATTCGTGGAATTCCCTACATTTTCCCCATCTTAACTCATGAGTAATCCTCCCCTCCATTAAAATGTACCCATAAGATGCTATCTAGAATTCTAGGCAATGTTTCTCTCTCTTGAAAAGCCCACACTCACCCCTTGAGTGTTATGTGCCCTGCAATAAAACTTCCTCCCAATTCCTTACTTTATCTCCTCTCTGAATTCTTTCTCTGACAGAGAAAGAACCTGGAAACACCAGGTAGAGATCTCCACTTGGTTTCTCTACCTTTGAGAACTCTCCCGCCTTTGCCCACCAGAAATAGATACGCCTGCTATTCACAATATGAAGAGTGAAGGAGACAGAACACAACAGAAAGGATTGAGGGGTGGGGGAACGAAGGGGGAAGAATCCTGAGTTCTAGTCTTGGTTCACTCTGTGTGACCACTAAAGCCAAAAATATATATGCATATTTTCAAAACCAGTGTGCACATTCACAAACATTTTAGGATGGTGGCTGTGGTAAGCAGAGTAATGACCTCCAAGGAGGGCCATGTCCTAAAACCTGAATCTGTAACTATGTCAGTTTATGTGGCTAAAGAGGCTTTATAGGAGTGATTAAGGATCTGGGATAGAGAGATTGTTGTGGATAGTCTTGGTGGGTCCAATGGGACCACAAGTCTTTATAAGGGAAAGAAACAGCCGAGTCAGAGAAGGAGATGATCGTGGAAGCAGGGGGTTAGAGAGAGATGGGAAGGTGCTATGGTGCTGGCATCAAAGACAAGAGGAAGAGGCTGTGAACCAAGAATATAGTCAGCCTCCAGAATTAAAAAAAGGCAAGGAAATGGATTCTCTTCTAGAGTCTACAGAAGGAAGACAGCCCTGCCAACTCCTTGATATTAGGAATTCTGACCTCCAAAATTGTAAGGTAATAATTAATATTGTTTTAGGTGATTGTTTGCAATAAATTGTTACATAGCAGCAATTATTTGTTGTTGTTGGGTGCCATGAGTTGGTGTCCGACTCGTAGCTACCCTACGTACAACAGGCAAAACACTATTGTCAGTACTTCTCTGCTATTCATAGGGTTTTCAGTGGCTGATTGTTTTTTGGGAGTGGGTTGCCAGGTCCTTCCCCAAGCCTACAGTACTCAGTGTTCCCATGAATCTCCCATTCAAGTACTAACCAGGCCCCACCCTGCTTAGCTTCTGAGATCTGATAGGATCGGATGCCACAGTGGTACTGCTGCAGGCATAGCAGCAATAGGAAACTAATATAGTGGCCAAGTTAGGTCTCTGAATTTAGTCAACCAATGGTTTAGCAAAATGGTTCTCAACCTTTGCTGCAATAGAACCACTTCTGGGGGTAAGGTCTGAGCTTTGGACTTGTCTGAAAGTACTGACTTCCATGTGGAGTCTGAGCTGAAAGCTCTGGCTGATTAATGGCCAGGAACTTTGCTGAGTGAATGCAATTTTTCTGAGAACTGGAGCCACTTGTAAAAGATCTTTCGCATATTTTTTCCTAATATCATATCACATCTCTACTCTTCTGAAAGACTGAGTAAGTTGTTTCAGAAGACAAAAAATGGGAGAGAAAACTAAATATGAGAAAAATCAAGCTTGTTCTTTATAATAAGTAGCTATTTAAGAATATCTGTTACATTATGCGTTTTAAAAATGAACATTCTCATCTCTTCTGAACACGTTAAAATGGTGAAAATAAGACCTTAGCTGGGTAGGTGGGGAGGGGGGTGCACGCCTATAATCCCAGAACTCTGGAGGCTGAGGCAAGAGGATCAAGAGTTCCACACCAGCCTGAGCTACACAGGGAGATCCTGCCTCAAAAACAACTCAAAACAAAAACAAAGTAAAACAACAAAAAAAAGCAGGACTTTGAAATCTACACTCCACCTTGTGGAATGGGCTCACCTGGCACATGCTATTATGCGCTTGTATCCTGAGTCACCGTAGCCACTGTAGCTGGAGGCTAGCACACACAGCAAATGGGCAAACAAACAAACATAAAGCAAAATGGTTTTAGTTGTAATGGAACCTGTTAGAACAGAATCAGTAATGAGTAAGTCTCTGAAAACACTTGAAAATGATTCGTGATCTGGCACTTGGTACTTTTGGCAATTTTACTGGAAATTCATGGTTACAATATCAGGAAGTCTTTATATAATTAGGGAAGTTCTCTCTCTCAAATAACTTGTAGCTTAAAGAGGACATTACTTAAGATAGTATATTGGTGCTTTGTTTGGGGGATTTGGAGTGAAGAAGAGCAGATGACTGGATTGTGGTAGTTAAACATTTCCTGTAAGAACAGGCCTCTGAGTCACACAGAAGATTGCTGGGTCTGGGCAGCAGCATATACTCTGACTTTGGGGCAAAGTACCAAAGAAGACTGGAGTGTGCAAGTGGACTTGCTTTTTGATAGAGATGTGAGAATCAACCAGCAGAGGCACGGGAAGGCCACTGGTTTAAAAAAGGTAGGGGTGGGGGTGTATGGGGGTGGTACATTTTTTAAAAAAGGGCTGTAAACCCTGGAGGAAGACCAAAGTAAAGATGGAGGCAGAAGCCAGGCTTCATGGTGCACACCTGTAATCCCAGTGACTCTGGAGGATGAGGCAGGAAGATGGCAAGTTCAGGGCCAGAGGCAGCCTATGCAATTTAGCAAGACCCTGTCTCAAAATTAAAAAAAGAAAAGTGTTTTGTAGAGAGGTGGCCTAGCAGGCCTGAGGCCTTGGGTTCACCCTCCAGAGTAATTACAAAAAAAAAAAAAAAAAGACAGAGACAGAGAAATGTGCATTTGTTGGACCTCTTGGAGCACAGAAAGGCTAGGGACGGAAAACTAACAGGATTATGAGAGCATTCCTTGAATGGAATGCTGATATAAAAGTAAGAGAAATTCAAAGAATCACCAGTACTTTCTATGGCTTTACAACTAGTTACATTCTTTAAAAGCAACATAATCAAAACAACTCCCTCACCAATAGTGACTACATTTAGTTTAGTTATTATTTAATATTAGTTCACAACTGTTATTAAAAATTTATAGCTAGTAGAATAAGTGGCAATAATGAGTATTTGGTCACCAACCTGGTTAAGAACTACACTGAGATCTTTTTTTTTTTTAGTAAGCATATTTCTCCTAATCAGGGAAACTTTCTATTTGACGTTGTCTACACTTAGTCAAAAGTATAGTGTAAATCACGTTCTTTTACCTTCAACGTCCTGGGTATCAATTTTCAGATGGAAGCTGCAAACTTCCTCAGAGGTACTGGTTTTATGAACTACAGTTTTAACCTACAGAGGGACATGGAAACAAGAAGAGTGTGTTTCAAATGGGGAAATGAGAAAGGTAGTATGGCAGGACTGCTGTTGCAAATGGGAGGCCTGAAGTATCATTTTCAAAATCCAGTACATGTGATACACATTAATTCCTCATTTTCCCAGCAGCTGAACTTTCAGCAAACTCCACTATCTGAAACATAGCCGAGAAGCTAAATGTAGGCAAATATAAGCAAAAAATGACTTCCAGTCAGGCAGAGTCTTGGTCCAAATCCCATGCAGTCAAATTTGAGCTTCTACTCTAAAAGAAAGTTCCCAAGGTTCTTATCCCTGGACTTGCACCCTTTAACTTTATATATATAGCTCTACAAGGCTAGGAAGTGTGGCTTTCTCTTCGCCCACACACCATCAAGGTAAACAACACATTTAAAGCGTGTCTAGATGTGTGAGTGTGTTGCCAGAAATAGGTATATAAAGAACAACCAGAAGTAAGCCGGGTGAGGTAGCGCACACCTGTAATCCCAGCGACTAGGGAGGCAGAGGCAGGAGGATCACAAGATCGAGACCAGAGGCAGTCTGTGTAATTTAGCGAGACCCTGTCTCAAAAAAGTAAAAAAATGGGCTGAGGGTGAAGCTCAGGGTACAGCACTTGCAAAGCATGCAAGTGTGAAGCCCTGGGTTCAACCCTCAGCACCGCAATAAATAAATAAATAAATAAATAAATATAAACCAGAGGTGATAGAAAAATGGATAATTGGTCCAGGTGCAGTGGCACGTGCCTATAATCCCAGCAGTTCAGGAGGTGAAGGCAGGAAGATTATGAGTTCCAGGCCAGAGGCAGCCTGTATAACTTAGCAAGATCTGGACTCAAAATAAAAAAATTAAAAAAAGGGCTGGGGGTGCAGCTCAGTGGTAACAGCATTTGCAAAGTATGTGCAAGGCCCTGAGTTCAACTCCCTAGTGCTGCAAAAAGAAAAAAAGAAAAAAGAAAAGAGAAATAGACAATCTACTTTCTCCATGCTATCTTATAAATGGTCCTTGAAGGAATAAATGCACTAAAGAGCATAACTAAAATCATCAACAGAATGTTAATTTCTGATTAGAATACACAGTTTAAGATTACACAGATATACACAAAGAGCTTAGACAACCTGTAACTGCCATGTGGCTAGAAAAAAAAGAAACCTAAGCCTTCACATGTAATACATCAATCCCCAAAGACGCTGGATAAATGAGGGATGACTATGTTACTAACCACAGAAAACTCATACACACATATAGAGATATACACATATCCAATGTGTTCTGTGCTTATATATAACCATAAAAACTATATACCTAAATGCAGTGATGGGCCACATAAGGATAGTGACATGTTCTGAGAAATGCGTCATTAGCAATTTCACCACTGTGTGAGCATCAAAGGGTGTACTTTCACTAATAGAGCTGCGACATCACTAGGAGATATACTCTATGGGACCAGCATCAATATGCCCACCATGTCAGAAAGGTTCTTAGGCAATGCCTGACTACATATAATTTTATGTATATAACTTCCAAAAATATGTAGATGGATAAACATAGTCACTATCAATAATAAATGGTGAGAACAGCTGTCAAGATAGCTAGAAAGAATTAGATAAATGTCTTCTCCTTTGGTCCTGGTTATCCAAGCTCAGATTTCCATGACTTTGTGGCAAAGTCCTTAAGTTTCAGGCTACCTAGTAAAATAGACACATAAAGCCCCTCTGGCTCTCTACTAAATACTCACATGTACTGTAGCCAAGCCATTGCTATGTCCTGTACTGATGACCAGGTCATCATTGAGAGGTACCTGGAAAGACGAATAGAGAAGCCATGCTTTGATTCATCATTCAATATGGAGGGAAGATAGAGAAATGAAAAGAGGGGGCTGACACCTGCCACCCACCCCTCTCGGAGCTCTAGTGAAATTAAGCAGGTAGGACATTCAAAATCCCCTGCCCATGCTGGTATTGGGTGTTGTCAAGTCATATGTGACTCATATCGACCCTAGGTACAACAGAACGAAACGCACATGATCTTTTTATGTTTGAGCCTGGTGTTGCAGCCACTAAAAGATGCTAGAACTTTCCTTTTCCCTTTTCTCCCCCACATATGAGATATCCCAAAGGAGCCACCAAAACCAACATGTCAGAGACAACTGTCGGTTGCATTCCCACTTATACATATGGTTGTCGTGAAACTGGATCTTCCTTTCTTCTTGCCAACTGAATAGATTTTTTTCTTTCTCTTTCTTTTCTTCTTTCTTTCTTCCTTTCTTTTCTTTTTCTTTTTTCTTCCTTCCTATTTTCTTTCTTTCTTTTTTCTTTTCTTCCTTCCTTTTCTTTCTTTTCCTTCCTTTCTTTTTTCTTTTCTTCCTTCCTTCCTTCTTCCCCTTCCTTCCTTCCTTCCTTCCTTCTTTCCTTCTTCCTTTCGTTTTGTTTTGTTTCCTTTCCTTTCCTTTCCTTCTCTTTTTTGCAGTAGTTGGGAGTTGGACCGAGGGCCTCACCCTATACTTTGGAAGTGCTCTACCATTGGACTGCACCCCAGCCCATTTTTTATTTTGAGCCAGGGTCTTGCTAAGTCACTCAAGCTGCCTCTGGCCTTAAACTTGTGGTCTTCCTGCTTCAGTCTCCGGAGTCACTGAGATTACAGGCAGGTGCCTCTGCACCCAGCCTGAATAAATTTCTTTCAGTGTCTAGGTCAGGAATCAGCATCCTATGTGCCAGTGGAGATTGCTTTCATTTACACCCAGACACATGACTCTAAAGTAGGGGCGAAATATCTCTGGCCTTCTCCTATCCTGCTCTTTGCACTCCTCTTCCACCTCTTGATGGCTCATCTTCCCCACTCGTCACTGGCCTCTGTTTATTGAAGCCCCTGGCACCCACTTAAGCCTGATAAATCCATCCTTGCTGTTCTTCCCCCCCCTCTGCTAGGAGGAGAGGGAAGACATGAACTGAGTTAGGCAATTCTCTTCTCCAGAGAAACTCTATCATCCAGATGCTCCCTAATTCCTGAAGTGTGGGCGAGATCATTTTGAGCAAGCCCCTGAGGAACCACTTCCCTCTCTACTTCAAGTCTGCAGCTTCCTCTGCCCTATACTTAGTCACTAATGCACAGGGGATTTGGGGTGCATTCAACTTTGTCAGTCTTTCCTTCAAATTTTAGGAAAGCTAGGAGAACAGCCACCTTTCCCAGCATGCACTGGAGAGCAGGTGCGCTGAGATGCTGCCCAATAAGCCTTTCCAGGGACACATAAGGCTGGGAAATAGTGCCCTTGGTCTCGCCTCTGCCCTTCTTCTTCCCAGAGTCACCACATTGAGCCACATATATATCACAGGACAAGAGAATCCTGTGTTAAATAACTTGTTTAACTTAATTTAAACTAGAGTGTCCATGCTTGACAGCCTAATATTCCTTCATGGGACACATTTCAGGAACTGTTAGTGCAGAGAATTCCAAGCTAGATCATAACAGCCCAGGTTTCACATGGGAACAGCCCTGTGGGCTGAGATTTATGTTATTTTTAAGATGACAACAGGCCCTTTACTGCATTATCCCTAGAGAGAAAAATAATTCCAGGTACCTAAAATAGGTCTACCATATTCCTCAAGTCAACAGCACCTCATTAGAGCTTAGATTAAGAACATGAATCTCTGGTGAATTCTAAATGCTCCCAGGGACAAGGGACACATTCCCAACCTGGGTACCACAAGCTCAAAGGCCTGAAGGGGCTAGGGACAAGTGAAGACAGATATAAATGTATGTGTGTTCATCACGTGAGACTGCAGCAAATTGAAAAAGGTGTGCCAATGCCCAGAGCCTGTTGCCAGATCTTTTGGGTTTTCAAGGGAAGTTAGGAGTCACCTTTGTATTTGAAATCTCTGGATTTCTAAATGGTGGCATAGACCTATGTCTATGTCTATGTGTCATATTCATCTCTCTCTCTCTCTCTCTCTCTCTCTCTCTCTCTCTCTTTCTCTCTCTCTCTCTTCCCCACTATGAGCCACTGATGTGCAACTTTTGGCATTAAATTTTACTTTCCATGCCTATTTACTTCAAAAGCATGGATCTATAGAGTATGTAGACAGGGTTATTCTCAATTATTTATGCATGTAAATATACTTAAGGATACAAATATAATTAGCAGCTAATAATAACATAGAAACCTGCTTTTCCCAATGTGTCCTTTTCTTTGGGAAGTTTTCATAAGCCATTAAAGTTTTCAATTTTAAAAGTCCAGCTGTAGCAAAGACCAGGAGTTTGGGGACATAAAGGCCAATTCCAACCTGGCTACAGTCTACCTGTGTGACCAAGACCAAAAGGAACCACTGGCAAACTCCCAAACTTGGCTTCTTTTCTACACACTACCGTTGTGTGCGATGTTACCTATGTCTACAATATTCTTCCCTTCTCGTGGCTATCTCCTGAGGCTTCCAGATTTCAGCCACTCATGTGGACACTTTAGACAGTCCCTCCCCATGCATTTCAGCCTGGATCAGTAGGCTCCCCCTCTATACTTCCTTGTACCTACCAAGGCTCTTGTCTTTCACTATCTGTTACAATGATCGTCTCTCCCAGTATTTAGGTTCTTTGTGTGTTACTTTTAAATCCTTGGTACCCAAGACGTAACAGGCATCTCTGCTTAGGGGACAGCAGGTGCTTAGCACATGTTTACACAGTAAACAAATGCATTTGTAAAATAAGAGTGTAACAAATGATTTCAATGGCCCCATCCTATTGGAAAATATTATGAAAAATTCTTCATTTACCTCTATTGGTCTCCCAAGGAAATTCTTCTCTGTCACCTTATAATGGTAGAAGTCACCTTTGTGCTTATAGGAGACGTTGATGTCCATATTCAAGTGCAGTTGTTTTGCCAGGAGTGAGTATTCGGTCAGGCCCTCAATGGCATTAATTGTATCCTATCAACAATCAACAAGGCACAAAAACATGTTTAGCTTATTTATATACCCCTTGTTTACAAGTGCCTTTGTTTGGGCAATATTATGGAATTGAACCCACGGCCTCCTGCATGCTTTTCCAGGCACTTGAGCTGCATTTCCAGCTCATTTTTTATTTTTTATTTTGAGACAGGGTCTCCCTAAGTTATGCAGGCTGCCTCTGGCCTTGAATTTGTAATCCTCCTGCCTCAATCTCCCAAGTTGCTGGTACTACAGGTACCCCCTTCCCTTTTTTTTTCTTTTTATAAGAGTATAGGCAGCCCTTTCTGGAGATGAAAGTCCATCTGATTGAGTGAAATTGGTGAAGGGCCCCATAGTGGAGGTGGAAGGAAGGTCTCTCTCTGTCCTTAATAAAGACATTGCTGTCATCAGGGACAGAAGGAGGTGTGGTCTTAGATCTGGGTCCTCTACACATTCTGCAAGTCACTCTGCAAAATGCCCCTGTCTTTGCAGGACTCATCTTCTTTGTCATCCTTCAGTCTTAGCTGAAACTGTCTCCACAGTGAGGCCACAAACTCTCCCTCTGTTTTAATACTTCTCTTCTGCCTTTTACAGCACCATCTCAACTTCCAATATTTTAATTTATACTTAGTTTATTGTTGGTCTCCCCCCATGTAATGTAAGATTCATGAAGCAAGTAGGGAGTAGGTCTTTCTTGGTGTCTGCTATGGCTTGATTTTGTCCCCCAAAGTTGGAAACTTAATACTCAATGTACCAGTGGTGTAGGGGAGAGTCTAATGGGAGGGGTTTGGATCATGGGGGCGCCACCCTCACAAATGGATTAATGCCATTCTTGTGGGAGGAGAGTCCTTATAAGAAAATGAGTTTGGCTCCTTCTTGCCTGCTCTCATGTGTGTATAATTGTTCCTCTCTCTCCCTCTCCCGCTCCCTCTCTCTCTCTCTTTCTCCCTTTCTATTTCTCTTTGCTCTTCCTTCATGAGCTGGTGGAGCAAGAAGATCCTTGCCAGATGCTGGCTCTTCCATGGTGAACTTCCTGGCCTCCAGAACTATAAGCTAATAAATTTCTGTTGATTGCAAATTGATATTAGCCTGTAGCAAAACTGACTGAGACAGTGTCCATTGCATTTAGTAGGAACATATGGTTACTGTTCAAAAAGTGTTTGTTGAAGGAATAAATGAATGAACAGATCATTCTGGACCTCATCTTCCTCTGCTATAGAAGGAGGAAATGTGGCTAAATCAGAGATGGTAAGTACATGGCTATGCCCTCTGCCTTTGTCCGTGGCAGCCAATGCTAATCCATAAGGGATTTTTTTCCTGTAAAGCCTATAGTTGTCTCAAAGATGAAACCCACTAGATGATCACCAAATTAATCTTAATAGACCCCTGTACCTTTAAAATACACACACACACACACACACACACACACACACACACACACACACACACTCTACCATTATCTGAACATCCAGGGAACACAGATGGTATTAATATTTAAGCCAAACTTTAAATATAGATGCACAGTAATGCATTGCTTAATGACAGAGATATGTTATAAAAACGAATTGTCAGGCAATTTCATCATTGTGCAAACATCCTAGAGTGTGCTCACATGAATCTGGAGGGTATAGGACGCCACTTAACGTGGCCTCTTGACACAATCAAGAGACACAGTGAACGTAAGATGTATGAGGCCCATGCTGGTGAAACATGGCATACTGTTTCATAGGTACCTCTTTACGTTTTGTAAGTAGCATCAGTACACTCTACAATAATGATCAAAAGTACAGTGTAGGAGAAGAGAGTATAGTTCAGCACAGAGTGTGTGCTTAGTATGCACAAGGCCCTCGGTTCAATCCCCAGCACTCTCAAAATAAAAGTATAGTAAATACATAAATCAGGAACAGTTATTTATTATCAAGTATTATGGAGTGTACATAATTGTATGTGGTAGACTTTTATATGATTGGCAGTGCATCAGGTTTGTTCATAGGAGCATTACCACACACACATACACACACACACACACACACACACGAGTAATGTGTTGCGCTATGACATCCATCATAGCTATAATGTCACTAAGCGATAGGAAATGTTCAGCCCCATTGTAATCTTATGGAACGACCACTATACACGTGGTCTGCCTTTGACTGAAACGCTTTTATGTGGCTCGTGACTGGGTATTGTACAACTACATACGGGTGGTTACAACATAAAATATACATGCTCAAATGATTGATAGGAAGGTAAACATAATGCCATTGTTTCTCTCATTTTTAAAAAATTTTCCACAGGGGAGGGAACCTATGTATTCCACAGGGTGGGACATAATTTCTGAAAACCTTGCCACCCTTCCATGGTCATTAAGAATCATGAAGGAAACCCTGAGCTTAGAGTAGGAGACTTGAGCTCTGATTTGGGCTCTGCCACCGACTCCCTGAGTGACCGCCCTGGGCTCATTTTTCCCTCTTCATCATAAGGATATTGGTGCAGATAACCTCTAGGGGTCCTTGGAATCTGAACACTTATTCCTATCTATGACAGCTCATCTGGTGGACAAAAGCATAGAGGCAAAAATGAGTGCAGAATGTGTGGTGTGGAAAACAATAAAAGCGTCTGTAGGAGGATGGAACAAGCCAAAGACATGTTACCTGGGTCGAATAAAAGCCACCTCCATACCTCTGCTGTTCAGATAGCCACTTGATGATTGGGTTGACGTAATTCATCTCTTTCAAGCTCAGACTGGTGAGTAAAGCGTACGCGGTGGTTTCCACCATACCTGCTGTGCTGGGGTTAGGGGCAGAGCTGTCTGTTTGCTGGAGACGGTCTTTCCAAAAACGGTAGATGGGTGGATTACCTGATACCACACATCACATTCATTAACAGGAAGAAAAAGGCAAATTTGACATAATCCTAGCAGGCATATTATGGCCTTCTGACTTCTAAAAGTTATTTTCTTTGTAAGAAGAACTTTCTCAAGGTGACCAGTGCAAAACAGATCCCTTAATGCAGTGCTACTTGTCTTTAATTAAAAGGATCCACATGGAAAGGCCTCATGTACTAGGGAGAGGTAGTATGGGCGAGGAGCTAGGGCAATAAACTGGGAATTAGCAGACAAAGGTTCTAGTCTCTCCTCTATGACTAGGCTGCTGTATCAACTTTGTCAAGTGCTTTAGTTTTGTGGGCCTCAGTTTCCTAATTCTTTAGGCAGATGATACTTCCTTCTATGTAGTGACACTCAAAAGAGATTCTAAACAGAGAAGTGTTTGTAAACCAGAGAGCATCATGCATATATGTTGTCGATGATGTCAGGTGCTGTCGAGTTGTGTCTGACTCATAGTGACCCTCGTAGGGTTTTCAATGGCTGACTCTTTTGGGATTGCCTCAGGAGTGGATTGCCATGTCCTTCTCTGTTTTTGCAGTGCTGGGAATCAAACTCAAGACCTCAGAGACTGCAGAGTGGCGCTCTACCAACTGAGCTAAATCCCAGCCCACGCACATATATAGGGCTATTACTCTCATTGACACTATAAGATAAATTGGAGAAACTTTCTCTCTGAAGGAAAAAGAAAAATCGCATCCTGGAAATTATGAGATCATACCTAAGTCCTTAATTAGGTCTTTTATTAGTTCCTACCTATTTAAAGCACCAAAAATTTCATATATGTAGCACTTTTCACAATGTAGATTCTAAATTATATTTGTTGTTTCTCTAGTAATGTAAATTGATCACCTCAAATCCTTCTTGGAACAAAATTTTTTTAAAAAAGTAAACTTTAACTTTTTGAAGATTAGTCAAATTTTGATGTTTGTCTATAATTCATAATTATGTTATTTGCATGACCTTGGAAAATGTTTTCCCTCTCAGACTCAGATTTGCTATATTTAAAATGAAGTGATTAGATTTTTAAGGAAACTTCCAGCTCAAATGCCATTTCAATTATTAAGTTCCCTTCTAGCCCTTAAAGGCTATAATTTTACCATCTAGACCTAAGACATACTCAAGACATTTCTTTTGTGTTATTTTTGAAATACTGTACAAGTGATTTTGAGGTATCTGTTAAAATTTAGTCACTTCAAAATGATAACAGAAATGAACTTTTGTAGATGGTCACTAACCTTACATAAGAGTTATTAAACTTTTAGAAAATCCAAGCCAGGAAAGGGCTCCAAAGTGCCAACCATGTTGATGTCCTCTGCTGTCTGGTAAGACCTAAACCAGATCATTCACTCCTTTGCTCAAAACCCTCCAATGGCTCTTCTTCTCACTCACAGTGGGATCTAAAGCTCTAGGGCTCCCTCTGGCCCCCACAGCACCTTGATGGGAATGAGACACAGGTAGCCCTTGCACTGGGTGGAGCCAGCCCTAAGCCAGGGTGTGTGGCTTGGGGAGTGGAGCTTGAGCGGATTTCAGCCTCAATTCATCTGCTTGCTTTGCTGCTATGGTTTAAATGTGACTCATCCTCACCCAAACTCATAATGGAGTTTGGTCCTCAGTGCTACAGCATTAGGAGGGGGGCAGCATTGGAAGGGGGGGCTCCACCAGGAGGTGTTTGGGTTATGGGAATGGAGCCATCATGAATGGATGAATGATTTTCTCATGGAAATGGGTTAAGCTATCCCAGGGTGAGTTCAGTCCCTTCTTCTCTTTCCCCCATAGGCCTACTTGTTCTTCTGCTTTCCATCATGAGTGCCTCACTGGAAGCTGAGCCAATGCTGGTGCTCTGCTCTTGAGCTTCCAGAACTGTAAGCCAAAATAAACCTCTTTCCTTTATAAATTACCCAGTCTCTGGTGTTCTGTAATAGCAACAGAAAACGAGCTAAGAATATCCCTTAACCATTGCACAACTATATACAGAAGCCCTGAAGAGTCTCTATAATGACCTTTAATGGCCTACCCAACTTTCCCTCTCTTCTTCACCCTTTCTTTCCCTGGCCTCACTTCCTACTCCTAATCTCACTCTTTTGCATCACACTGGCATCCTTGCTATCCTCACAAAACCAGGCATGCTCATGCCTCAGGGCATTTGCACATGCTTTTTCTCCATCAGAAACATCCAGAAAAGCCCACACAGCTACAGGCCTTGCTTCCTCACCTCCTTTCAGATCTCCACTCAAATATGGTCAAAGGTAAGACACAACTTTGCTATACAACTTCACCACTGTATGATTTTGCTGTACAATGACATTTCAGTCATTGACAGACCACATATATGGTGGTATATATTATATGGCCCACTGGGGTTTAGCTCAGTTAGTAGAGTGCTGCTCTGCATTGTCTGAGGACCCAGGTTTGATCCCCAGCACCACAAAATGGGAGAAGGATATGAGTGTGACGATCCACTTCTGAAAACAATCCGGAAACAGTCAGCCATTGAAAACCCTACAAGGGTCACTATGAGTCGGACCCGACTTGACGGCACCTAACAACAACAACAACAACAACAACATAGTATATGGCCTAGATATGAAGCAGGCTATTCCATCTGCTGTTGTTTCTAGCTTTGTGTGAGTAAACTCCATGATGTTCGTGCAATGGCAAAATTGCCTAATGGTGCATTTCAGAATGCCGTCAGAATGCATTCCCCTTGTTAAGGGACACATGACTGTACCATCTTCTCAGAGAGACTTAAGCCCAGTCATTCTCTCTCAAATCTCAACCCATTCCCTTTATCTCGTTTCCCTGTTTTATCTTTCTTCATATCAGCCATCACCAAACTATTCACAGTGTTTTATTTATATATCACATTTGTGTCTTCCCAACTAGAATATAAATAAGTTTCACGAGGGTCTGGATTTTTTTTTCCCATCTGTTTTTTTGTTTGTGGATTTATCTCGAGGGTGTGGAACAGTGCCTGGCTCACCTGAGGTATCCACAGGATACTTACTGTTTTTGCTGACAGAAGGAATGAATAAATACTTGCTGAATGAATGACTAAATCAGTGATGGTGGCACTTATTACATTGTAGCAAGATGGTTTGTTCCTGAGGGCAGGGATTGTGTCTGACTCAACTTTGCCTGCCACCCACTTCCTGGGATTAGCAAACCCTTGGTGAACAACTGCAGGGAATGAGTCATACCTTTAACTGAGGCTTCCCTCTTCAGGGCTGTGACGATGGAACGGAACTGTGGGTGCGTTTTATCTCCCAGGGAAAGAGCGTAGGCCACGATGGCCAATGTAAAGGTGTTCTGGGACGGGAGGGTGTTTTCAAGCAGGAAGGCATCAGCTTTCATGAGAGCTGTGTTGATTTTCTGGAAACCAGACCAGGAGACTATTAAGTTGCTCTGTCAACCATCAGCCTGTCCACCAGTGGGACCAGCCCTCAGATGGCACCCTCATCGAGGGGTAGGTGAGATGAGGGGTGGAATAAGGACCACAAAGGGAAGTGGATGGTGTCTCGGCATAGCTAATCCTTCCAAGAAGGGGCAGAGCGTAAGCTTGGAAGAAACAATGTAGTTCTCCAAGCTGGGTTAAGCTCTTGCTTCTAAATCCCTGCTTTCCCTTTAGAGGTCTTATCCCTTCAGTTTCTGATTCCAGCATCAGGCCCAGCCCAAGAAGCAGCAGCACCAAGCATGGGCGTGACTTTGAGCATTCCCTCTCCACATAGCGGAGACATGCTCCCATGTTCAAAAGAAATTCACTAAAATAAATGCAGAAAATGGTTAGGTAGCTGGCTTAGGCATTAGCAGGCAATACAGAGGAAAGGGACGGAAAACAACTCCTGCCCTTCTGCCAGGATGAAGAAGCCCTCTGAGGCCATTGCAAGGACATTCTCAAGGGGTCCCACACCCTACCCAATCCTCTGACCCATTCACAAAACAAAGACCCTAGGCACACAGCATACTAGGTGCCCAGAGCTGGGTGCCCAGGGGTGATGTCACACTGGGCGTTTTAGTTTGAAAAAACTAAAGGGAACACGTGCTCACCCTCTCCTTCCCGTTCCTCTCTCATCCTCTTTCTCTCTGCTGCTCTGCTCTTCTCTCTTCTGCAACCACGTGCCCGTCCCTCCCTTCTCTCGGACCTGCCACCTTCTCTGTCTATCCGAGGCACCTTTCCTTCTAAAAGCCTGCTTCCCTCTCCTGTTCTCTGGCTTCTTTAGCTTCTCCTGGGGAATAGAGACGTCCTGGTCCTGATTCGCCCATGGAACACAAGTTTTTCCAAGTTCTTCTGCACATCTACTTAAGCTTCTTCAGGTGCCTCAGTTTTCCCTGTCATTATTTCTTAAATAATAAACCTATCCTTTAATAAACCTATTCTATATGCTACTATAATTTCTGTATCGGGTATAAATTCTTTGGTATGCAGAATACAAGGACTGAGGTTTTGACCGCCCGTTTCCAGACCCGAGCTCTGGACCTGCCTACCCGTGTTCTCTGCATCTTCCCAATAATAAAACCACAAACAGCAGCAGAAGAGCCAGCTGCCAAAGTGCTTTCTTATCCCAAGAATTCCTGGCAGCAGAATCCCTGTCATTTTGTGCTGAGACCACTAGAAGAGGTGTGTGGACGAGGGGTCAAGGGAGGCTGGAAGCATGTTGCTAACATCCTGCCTGGCGCCTTCTCTCCTCCAGGCCCCTGGGAACTTGTTCTTGTTGATTATTCTGTCCTAAGTGAAAATACCAACGCTTAGGAAACAAATTAAAAACAGAAAAAAGCAAGGGTTTTTTTTTCCCTCAGTACTCCAGCCCTTTTTTATTTTTTATTCTGAGTCAGAGTCTTGCTAAGCTGCTCAGGCTGCCTCTTGCCTCAAGCTTTGATCCTCCTGCCTCAGCCTCCCGAGGTGCTGGGAATACAGGCATGTGCCACAGCACCCTGAAAAATGTTTTGTTCTGGAGTTCAATGTCTACAAATCCCCCTGGGTTCTTCTCCGTTCATCCTGGTTTGAAGGTTATGCTTAACTGCCTATCTGACTTGTGCTTTGCAGACAGGAATATGTAATGCTAGCTCGAAAATCTGGCCTTTCCCACAATGAGGTATCATCTCTGTTACCTTTTGGAAGCTTCCATGTTGATTCACTTGGATGGACCCCCTTTAAACTCTTTTCAGCTTCCAAGAAAATGAAACAGCACAACCCAAAGAAGCAATCTTTGTATTGTGTGTCCACGGTACTTGGATGCCAAGGAATACGTCAACTACTGAACGTACCAGCCACACACATAGAGTCAGGGTTAGCAGAGATAAGAGGGGGAAGCTAGAGACGCTGGGTCATCCTCTCATCACAGTCCCAGTTATCATCCTAGCTCTACAATTTAGTAGCCTGTGACATGGTACAATTAAATTGACCCTTGTTGTTGTTGTTGTTGGTTGCTATCCAGTCGGTGTCCACTTCATAGCAACCCTAGTACAACAGGTGAAACACTACTGTCAGTGCTTCTCTGCTATTCATAGGGTTTTCAATGGCAGATTGTTTTTTGGGAGAGAGTTGCCAGGTCCTTCTCCCAAGCCTACAGCACCTGGTGTTCCCAGGAGGTCTCCCATCCAAGGACTAACCAGGCCCCATGCTACTTAGCTTCTAAGATCTGATGGGATCGGACACCACAGTGCTACAGCTGCAGGCAAATTGACCCTTACAATACAGGAATCAGCTTTCTCAACTGTTGAGAAGTAAGTATGTCTGGAGATCTCTAGTGTCTGTTATAGTTCTGAAGACTTTTGATTCTGGAGCTGAAGTTATTTTCAATTAATATGAAAGAAGTTAAAGAAATCTTGGAAACCAAGTGTCTTCTTACC
Source organism: Pedetes capensis (assembly GCA_007922755.1). Taxonomy (NCBI): domain Eukaryota; kingdom Metazoa; phylum Chordata; class Mammalia; order Rodentia; family Pedetidae; genus Pedetes; species Pedetes capensis. The sequence goes on from VMDO01009074.1 coordinate 61,540, forward strand.
CCCCACCCCACAGCACAGCAAGAGAGGGGTGCTGGAGGAAGAAAACACTTACCACCAGTGGGCATATGTCAAAAGCCTTTCTAATTCCTATCACAGAAAAGGCTGTAAGATATAAGGTGTTCTCTCGGGCTTCAACAGGCAAGGTACCCTAAAATAAACAATGTTTTAAAAGGTGAGTGAGATGGTGTCTTCAACAGTAAATGTTCTGATTTCAATCTCTCTTCTGAGTCTTCTCTCACTGCTTCCCTTCATGCACTCCAGCTGAACTGCTTACCATTTCTCGATGCATCCGGGTCTTCTAGAGTGCCTTCCCTTGCCTGTCTCCCCTGCCCCCATCTCCCAGCCCCTTCTTCACCACATTCAAATTTTCCCCTCCCGCAAAACCCTATTAAGATACCACCTGCTCTATGAAGCATGGTTTAGTCTCTGTTTCCCCATATTTTTTGCCTCTCAAGGTAGTGACAACCCAACACAAGGCTTGTAAGAGGTTCCATGAAGTCTATTTATCCCTGATGCTTCATTTCATGCCACTCATTAGCTAGTTCTCCTCTGTAATTCCCAATGCCAGGCATAATATGTATGTGAAAAATGCTAGCCAGGCACGGTGGCGCATGCCTGTAATCCCAGTGGCTCGGGAGGCGGAGGCAGGAGCATCGCAAATTCGAGACCAGAGGCAGTCTGCGTAACTTAGTGAGACCCTGTTTCAAAGAGTTAAAAAAATGGGCTGAGGGTGCAGCTCAGTGACCCAGCACTTGCAAAGCATGCAAGCTGGAGGCCCTGGGTTCAACCCCCAGTACCACAAAAAAAAAAAAAAAAAAAAGGAAGAAAGAAAGAAAGAAAGAAAGAAAGAAAGAAAGAAAGAGATGCTCAACATCACGAATCATCAGGGAAATGGAAGCTAAAACCACCATGAGATACCACCTCGCTCCTGTTAGATGGCTCTGATCAAAAAGATAAGAGTTAAGTGTTGGTGAGGTGTGGCGGAAAGGGAACCACTGTACACTGTTGGTGGGGATGCAAATTAGTACAGCTATTATGGAAAACATTATGGAGAGTTCTCAAAAAATGAAAAATAGTGCTATTATATATGCCAATTGCACTATGGGCACATATCTAAAAGAAAATAAATCAGAATCTCAAAGACATATTATCACTCAATGTTTGTTGCAGCATTATTAACAATAGCCAAGATATGGAATCAGCCTCAGTGTCCATTGGTGGATGAATGGATAAAGAAAAAATAATATATGCACATGAAGGAATACTCTTCAGCCTTAATTGTCACTTGTGACAACATGGATGAATCTGGAGGACATTATGCCAAGTGAAATAAGCCAGTCACAAAAAGAATACTTCTTATATTTGGAATCTAAAATGTCCAACTCACAGAAACAGTAACTACGGCTGGGGGTGGGAGGATTGGGGAGATGTTGGGCAAAAGACACAACATTTCACTTAGACATGAAGAATAAGTACAGAAGGTCTATTGCATATCATGGTGATTATAGTTAATAGTGATGTATAGTACTTGCAAATTGCTAAGAGAGTGGGTTTTATATTGTCTCATTACAAAAAAATGGTAGGCATGTGAGGTAACGCATATGTGAATTAGCCTGACTGAGCCATCCCTTAATGTATACATATATCAAAATGTCATAATGGACATCATAAATGTATATAATTTTAATCTTGGTTAAAAAAGAATTATATTAACTCTGAAAAAAAAATACCAGGCATGCTGTGGGCTGTACTTGGAATGTTCTGTTTCTCTCCGAGCTCTCCCAGGAGCCCAGTCAATTCATTTCTTCAGCTCCTCCAGTCTGGATGTGATCCTCTGCTTTCAATGCACCATATTTCCCTCTTCCTAACATGTATCATACGCTTGAAATTACTTCAGGTCTGACTCCTTTGCTAGATCCTAAGCTCTATGGCCTCAGTGACCATACTTGTTTTATTCACTATTATGCTCCTGCCATCTAGCACTTACTATGTATTCAATAGATATTTATGAATAAATTAATGAACGTACACATATCTTGATTAAGGTTGCTAGTGTTTATACTAGCATTTATACCTCATCTTCCCTACCAGTGGATGAGAACCTTTGCGGGAGGGATACTATCTGGGGCCCATTCTTCCCACCCATTCTTCCTTACTATGCTCTTGCATGTATTAGGTGCTCAGGGAATGGTTGTTGAATGATGTGGCTGGATGAATAGGTGGGTATCTTAAGAAATAATGTGTCATAGTAGTTTTTTCTTTAAATAGTACCTGTAGGATGTCAGATGCCCCTATTTCTTATAGGAGTCTTAATCTGCTCTTGGTGCAATAAAGGATTAATATAAGATCCACCGTCAACCATAGAGGTCACTCATAACTGATATGGAAGGGATTAAATTGGAGCAGATAGAAAAAAATTCTATTGGATCTTACATAAACATTCTAAGGATTAGAAGATATTCCAGAGATATCTTGGAGAGATATAGTAATTACACTGTTATTCAAGTTTGTCAATAGATCCTAATCTCAGAAAATACTCTGTTGCACTTCCTTAATTGACTGCAATCTCTCTTACTAACAGGGTATAAATAGGGTACCATCTTTCATTATAACACTGTGCAAACCTTGACCTGTAAGAAGACTCCGAAGCTTTGGTACAGCTTCTATACCAAAGGTTATTGTTGTTGTTAGGTGTGTTTGAGTTGAGTCTGACTCACAGTGACCCTCACAGAGTTTTCAAAGGCTGATTGTTTCAGGATTGCTTTGGGAGTGGATTGCCATCTCCTCCCGTGTGTGGTGCTAGGGATAGAACCTGGGTCCCCAGAGAGTGCAGAGCAGCACTATACCAACTGACCTAAACCCTAGCCCCTACCAAAGGTAGGTAGACAAATTAGTTCATTTGACTTATTCTGAGATCTCTAGAATTAACCCCCTGGGAACCACATACCCCTCTTATACCAGATGTCTAAGATACCACTTATCGGACTGCTAGTGAACTGTCTGTAGATCTCTCTATCTCACAGCGTCTGGGGAGGCTTTTGTATTCTTTTCCTTCTCACAAGAGAGTTGCTTGTTGGACCATATATGTTTTTTCCTCTCTTCATCCTCACATAATAGGATGAGAATGAGATTCAAACTTGAAAATACAATTAGTGCTAATTTGTACATTTGATTTCCTTACCTGTAATTTTATTGGTTGATAATGGGAATTTTCCTTGAAAGATCCATTTTCCAATTGACAATTCTCAACCAGCCACAATAAAGAATTACAAATTGAATTTTGGTTCTGCTCTACATACTTATTTACTTGTCCAAGTACTCTTAAAGCAAATGCTGTTAACCTTTAAGATGAAATCAAATAAATATTTAGAACACAGAATCTCTTCTGGCCTTCCATTTAAAGGTGCTTTATTCATACAATTTTATTCCTTAAAAGAAAATTAAAATATTTAAACACACAATTCCATAGCAAGCACCATTTTACAAGGCAACAAGGAAAGATATTTGGAAAGTCTCCAAAACATTAAGTCAACAAATACCAAGAGGGTATCTTCTGTGATTACATCATTAGCTAGTGCACAAGCTAAAAACTGATTCTTGATGACAAAATCGTTACTCTCCAATGTTAAAGATAGCAGAGGTGAAACCAGCAGTTTTGAGTCAAGGCAGTGATCCATGAACACAAGACAAAGAAGAGTTAAATCATAAAATTCTAGATTATAAAATTCGTACAAGCCTTTGCGTTGGAAGTCCTGTCTGAGCCTGACTTTCTTTTCCCAACATCCCTGGCAGTATTCATATCACTTCTTTTTGGGTTCTGCCATTGGCTCAGAATTTCCCACAGGGCAGGGAGGCTTTAATGGTTATGAATACATAGACAAAAAGCAATTTCTGTCTCTTGTAATATCCCCCACAGAGTGACAGAGGGGAAGGAATTCATGACCCCCAACAGCCCTTCACTCCTGGCTGCCCAGGAGGCACCCCCTCAGCTCCTTCAGACTCAGCTCTCTTGACCTCTCATTTCCCCTCATTTAAGAATTTTATTTTTGTTTTCATTTCCTTTCTTAAATTGTATTTTAAGTAATTTTTAAGAGAGAAAATCTTCATTTGATTCAAAAGCATAAAAGGATAATGAAAAATCTCCCTCCCCCTCCATCTCCCAACAGACAGCTACCACTATTTCTAGTGTATACTTCAAAATAGTAAATATAAGAACATAAATGAAAGAAAACAATACCCAACAAAACAAATAACACAGTTCACAAATGGGCAAAGGAACTGAATAGACGGTTCTCAAATGAAGAGGTCCGTAAAGCCATGAAACACATGAAAAAATGCTCAATATCCCTAGCCATTAGGGAAATGCAAATTAAAACAACTCTGAGATTCTACCTTCCATCAGTAAGAATGGCCAAGGTCAATAAAACAAATAACAACAAGTGCTGGAGAGGTTGTGGAGAAAAGGAAACACTCTTAAATTGCTGGTGGATCTGTAAATTGGTCCGACCACTGTGGAAATCAATATGGAGGTATCTTAAAAAACTAAAAATAGATCTACCATATGACCCAGCTACAACACTATTGGGAATTTACCCAAAGGGAGATGTGTCATCATACCACAGAGACACCTGCATCTCCATGTTCAATGCAGCACTTTTCACAATAGCAAGGATATGGAATCAGAAGAATGGATTAAAAAACTATGGTACATATACATAATGGAATAGTACTCAGCAATTAAAAAAAAGTGAAATAATGCCATTTGCAGCAAAATGGATGGAATTGGAGAAAATTATTTTAAGTGAATGAACACAAGCTCAGAAAAAGAAACACCACATGTTCTCACTCATATGTGAGAGCGGAATCAAAATTATACGGAAAAAATCCTATGCAGAGGTCAGAACATTAAAAAAAGCTAAGAATGGTATTATTATAGATGGGCTAGAAAATTCATGTAATAGTACTGACAATGTAAAAAGAAAGTTCACTACAGAAAAAGTTTCTGTCTTAAACAGAATTGGAACCCAAGGATATATGGCAAAATATTACCATAAAAAGACAAGCAAATGGAAGAGAAGTCTTTGGTGGGGGGGTGGGATGGAGGGAGGAAGTGCAAAAGAGGGTAACGGGGAACTTATCTGTATAATGTATAACAAAATGCATATACGGAAATGTCACAATGAAAAGCATGTCAGAATGAATCACATTAAGATGTACATTAAAATTTTCCAATAATTAAAAAAAAAAGAATATAGACGTCCTGTCTACCTTTCCATCCCACCACACCAAAATAACAAGAGGATATTTACATTGTCCTTGGCTCTTTCATTTAATAATTCATTTTATATGTTATTGTTGTTGTTGTTGTTAGGTGCCATTGAGTTAGGTGTGACTCATAGCAACTCTACGTACAACATAGGATTTTCAATGGCTAATTGTTTCAGGATTGTTTTGGGAGTAGACTGCCAGATCCTTCTCCCATTTTTGTGGTGCTAGGTATCAAACCCAGGGCCTCAGAGTGCACAGGGCAGCACTCTACCAACTGAGCCAAACCGCAGCCCATAATGTTGTTGTTAGGTGCTGTCAAGTCAGTCATAGCAACCCTTATAGAATTTTCCATGGCTGATTGCTTCAGGATTGTTTTGGGGGTGGATTGCCACATCCTTCTCCCATTTTTGCATTGCTGGGGATTGAACCTGGGTCCTCAGAGAGTGCAGAGCAGCACAATAGTAACTGAGCTAAACCCCAGCCATGTCCATATAAAATATAGACATATTTTGTATGTCTATATTAATACATAATTTCCTTTATTACTTTACAAATGATTTTATACACTAAATTACAGTCTTTTGGTGCAGATGCACAAAATTATTATAGCTATTTACCTATTTATGAACCTTTGTTGTTGCTGTTAGTTGCCATCAAGTTGGTGTCCAACTCCTAATGACCCTACGTACAGCAGGTGAAACACTATTGTAAGTGCTGTCTGCTATTCATAGGGTTTTCAATGGCTGATTATTTTTCTTTTTTGGGGGGCTGGGGAATGGGTTGCCAGGTCCTTCTCCCATATGAACCTTTAGGTTGTTCTTAATCTTTGCCCTAACAGATTTAATTATTTTTTAAAAAATTATTTTTTGATATTAATTAAGACTTCCTTCTACACAATTGGGTGCCTTCTATTTTTCTCTGGTGACATCAGAAGATCATTTTCTATTCTGTTGACTTTTAGGGGAAAGAACTGAGAGATACCCTCCTTTTAATCCCCCAGTCTGCTCCCAAGGAGGAGGACTATTTCCATGGATTGGTCATATCCAAGAAAACTGACTGGCCCATATTTTATAGTGGGGCTTTCCTGGGATTTTGGCTATTGGAAATCTCTTTTCTTCTAGCAGGCTAGAGAGGCATATGGGTATAGTCAGATAGCCAAGCTGCCTTCCCACTTATTAACTAAATCAATTATACACCCTCTCTGTACTTCAGTTTCAGCACTGAAAAAAGGCAGTGGCAATACGTGGAAGAAAGGCACTTGCTCCTGGGATCTAATAATCAGGATTAAACATATGAACACATCTAAAATAGTTCTGGCTACAGGTAAGGATTTGCTAGGCATATGCACTTCTCCCTTCCTTTATTTGGTAGTTGGTGCCTCAGCCCTGAGTCCTCAAGCAGTGAGCACCTAGGGCTCTTCTCTAGCAGGGAAGCCAATACACTGTGTACTAGCTTTGCACTTTCTCTTCTCACTCAGCTGGGTCGAACTCAGACTGGCCTGAAGTTCAAATTTTAAGTTTGATTTGGAGGAAAGGAGAGAGAGAGTAGACAATTTGGCTTGGTTTTGTTCCAGACCCTAGGTGATTTCTAGAAGATCTTCTTGTAATCTGGCATAGCTCCTCAAGTTTTACAATAGGGTTTGATACTAAACATTTATAGTACCAAAGAGATTTTAAAGTCATGTTGAAGAGAAATTTGGAAAAACATGATAAAACTAAAAATGGATGTGCCTTATATTCCAGCAAGTCCATCTCTAGGAGTATATGCTATAGAAACTCACACATGTGCATCAAAAGATACATGAAGATGTTCAATACAGCATTGTTTCTACTAGTAAAAACTGGAGATAATCGCCCATCAAATGAGAAAAGAAAAAGAACAAATGGTGTGGGATATTTGTAAAACGTTAACACTGGATGACAATGGAAAGGAATGAACTGCATCTACCTATATTGCTCAATCTAAAAGACTAAATATTGAAGGAAAAGGGTAATTTTCAGAATGACAGCTATAGCTTGATACTATTTATTGTCACTTAAGAACACAAAAAAGGACTCTGTATGAACTCGTGTGTGTGTGTGTGTGTGTGTGTGTGTGCACGCATATAATAGCTTTAAAAACTGGTCTGGAAGGATGTACTAATTTATGATAATGAATGACCTTGGAGGAAACTAGACAAAAATAAGTTAGAGGCTGTGGTTAATGGGAAAACTTGAACTATATTTGTAATGTTTCTTTTTTTATATATAAAAGACTAAAGCTAATATTTTAAAAATTCATAATTATTAACATTCATTAACATGAGTGTTATTTTAAATTTTTTGTATCATCTCTTTATTTCTCAAGAAAAAATTGAGAGTAGTCAGGTGCTGGCTGATTCCTTTTATGTGTATTATTTCTTTCAGGGAACTTGTGGCATTGGGTAGATGGCAGTACTCAAGCATTCCCGTGTTCTGACTAAATGCTACCCTCCCAGTCTTGCCCTGGCCTCGTAAAAGGCTCTGGCTGTCTCATCTTCTTATGGGAAGTTCAGTTCTCCAGGCACCACTTCCCAGTGCCTGTTGTGCAGATTTCCAGTCTTCATTGACCCTGCTCCCGCCCTGCATCATAGTGGTTATCCTCTGGTTGAATAAAATGTACCACACACATGTAGTCAGACCCAATTCTAAAGTATAGTTTGTGGCACTCAGTAATGGATCTAACAGATAGAACATAGATCCAAAAGGAAAAGGAGGACTCAAAAACCAGCTAACGATTCTGACGTGATCAGTGGGGGCATAGCATAGGGAATTATCGTGCACCAATTAAAGGAACAATGAAGAAATGTGTTTGAGAAAGAAAAGAATGACTGTGGCACAAATCGTATTTGAAGGCTTTTGGAGCCAAACACCTAGAAATGTGGATCTGGACCTCAGGAGAGCAGTTAGTTCTGGAGGCATTGATTAGGGAGTCGTTGGTGTACAAGTTATGGAGGCCATAAGCAAAGATGAGGTTCTACAAAGAGAGATTACAGGAAAGAAGAGACCAAGAATGAAATCCTGGGAATTCTCAATAGTTGAAGGGTAAAATCTAAAATTAAATTATTGTAGGCTGTAAACTCCTTAAATATGTTTCACATAGTAGAACCTACAAACTACCTGGCACACTGTGGGTGTTTGTTTGTTTTTATTTTATTTTTATGATGTAGCCCAGGCTAGCCCAGAACTCACAATCCTCTTGCCTTTGACTCCCCAGTGCTGGGATTACAGGCATGTGCTACTCATGCCTGGCCTCCTGTGTTTTTTATGAAGTATTTTGTCAAAGTATGATAGTATGTTTTGGGAAATAGACTGCCAACTGGACTTTTAGTTCACTTAGACTTTCTGTCAAATTATCAGGACTATGGAAGTTGTACTTCACTGAAAAAATACTGAGTGCCAGGTATACTTGGAAATACTTGGAAATGCCCACAGGCAGCCTATGTTCTAATGGTGGAGACAGATACATGAAATAAGTAAAAATGTTAGTAATAAATGCTAAGAAGAAAAAGAACATAGGGAGAAGGGTGTGAAGTGTTGGGGAATAAGTGTGTGGCACTTCAGAAAGAATGACGCAGTAGTAGCCTTACTAAGAAGGTGACTTTTGGTAAAGGCCTGAAGGAAACAAGGGAACCAGTCTTGGTAAAACCTGAGGAGGAGCATTACAGACAGAGGGAAGAGTCAGTGAAAAGGCCCTGAGGTGGAAGCATGGGTGGTGGGTTTGAGGAGAAAAAGGGAGGCCATCTTGTCTTATTAGAGACAAAGTGGAGAGGTGAAGAGGAGACAAATAATATGGAGCTTTTTAAATCACAATGGAAACAATGGCTTTAACTCTGGGTGGGATGGGAAGCTCCTAAGTGGTTTTGAGTGGCATGACTAAACTTAACAGGGTCACTCTTCACTGCTGTGTTGAGTGTATCCCCAAAAGGATCTAAGTGTAAAGTCAGAAGACTTTATAAATTAGTGCAATAATCCAGAGAGGAAACTGGGTTGGATTAGGACGGTGTGGTAAACCTGGTAAGAAGCAGTCAAATTCAGGATCTCTTTGAAGGTTCAGCCAAGCACATTTGCTGGATCAGATTTGGGTCGTAAGAGAAAGAGAGGAGTAGAGAATAACTAGGATTTCAGTCTGAACGACTGGAAGCATGGCGTTTCCATTGTGGCTGTTATTCTTTAATGAATCAACCAACCAACCACTGTATGAAAATACAAGGCAGAACCTTGTACTTACCAAGTGCTACCACTGCCACCCTTCCACATGCTGTAAGAATAGTCGGCGTTTCTGTAGGACATGATGCTCACCATCCCTAAGGGGCACCAGAAAAAGAACACAGTGCTTCACTTGACCTCCACTTCTCCTCAGAGAGTGCTGTATCAGTTCCTTTGTTGTTGTTTGGTGCCGTCGAGTAGGGTCGAGTTGGGTCTGACTCAGTGAAACACTCTCTGACACTGTGCGATGCCTGGCACTATCGCCAATGCTTTTCTGCTATTCGTAGGGTTTTCAATAGTGGGTTGTTTGGGGAGTGGATTGCCAGGTCCTTCTCCCTAACCTGCAGCACCTGGTATTGCCAGGTGGACTCCCATCTAAAGACTAACCAGGCTGACCCTGCTTAGCTTCAGAGATCAGATGGGATCCAATGCCAGGGTGCTATGCCTGCAGACATATCAGCCCCTGGGAGTGGTAAACTCTCTTTGGTGTTGAGCAGCAAGCATTTGCTCTGTGGCTAAAACTGAACTTCTCAAAGGAAGTATACATTAGTTACTTGAATTGGGAATCATCAAATAGAAAATTCTGATCTCATTCAAAGAGGAAGGAGGTGTTCTGTAGAGTTTAGAATGCAAGTGTCTTGCCTCTCATCTAGACATTTTGGTAGGTTAAGACAAAATACTGCAGAAATACTATTTATTTACATAGTTGTGTTCATGTCATGATTTTTTTTTCTTTTGCTAAAATGTTTCTTACAATTAAGCTTTGGTATGATTCATAGCAACTTGTTTTGCTGTTGTTGTTGTTGTTAGGTGCCATCAAGTCGGTATCCGACTCATAGTGACCCTCATAGGGTTTTCAATGGCTGAGTGCTTCAGGATTGCCTTGGGAGTGGATTGCCAGGTCCTTCTCCCATTTTTGCGGTGCTGGGAATTGAACTCGGGACCTCAGAGACTGCAGCGCAGTGCTCTACCAACTGAGCTAAATCCCAGCCCTCATTGCAACTTAAATATGTTAATTAAGATATTTGTTTAAAATCACTGGATTATCATGTAAAATGGATTTTTTACCTTCTTTAATTTTTTTCTTCAAGATCTGCTTTTTAGTGAATGAACCAGGATGAAAAATGTTCCAGTGGTTTCCAGCTTCCAGATAGTGAAAAATGTAGAATACCGGGACGATGCTCATTAGCTCTGCCTCTGCACTGCCCTTGGGGAGGTGGGTTAGGATATTGATGCCTTCCTCACTTAGAACTGTAGATAGGACTTCACCTAGAAGTAGACCTGAAACAAAAGGAAATCATAGTAGACACAGCCACTTTCTAGCAACTCCTAAAAGGATATTCTAAAGAGAGAAGAACAACTCTCTCTATTCCTCTGTTTTTAATCTGAATAGTTTACCTGCTTCTCAGAAATGGGGTGAGGAAAAAAGATCGAGTAGAAACATGAATTTAAAAGAAACAAAAAAGGCTTCAAAATGCCATTGGAATAGGGTAGATAATGTAACAATGTAACACAGTAGACAGATTATTGTACAGAGAATGTGGCAAATTGTTGCCATTCAATCTGATGGGTTTAGATACCCGAAAGCCATCTGAACCAAACTTCCCATGAAGCAACAGCTTGAACTTGGATAGCTGTGGCCACTTCATAACTCACTGTGCATGGGTGGGCAAACTGCTTTCATATAAAATCAACAACAGAGCTGCATATGATCAAAAAGGTCCTGTCATACAGTAACATTCTGTGAGTTCAAGGTTTTATCTGAGACCCAGTGGAATCATGACCTTCTATCATTCTGATGATCTGTTTTTGAATTGTAAAGGTTAGAGGCCAGAGAAAATCCATCAAAGATGCCTCTTTGCAAATGTATTGGAGGGGAGAGAATTCCTGTGATGGTCTGAATGTCCCTCCAAAATCTGTACGTTGAAACCTCATCATCAACGTGATGGTATTACAAGGTAGGGATTTTTGGGAGGTGATTATGATGGTTCTGGCTTCATGAATGGAATTAATGACTTTATAGAAGAGGTATGAGGGAGCTGTTTTAAATCACAATGAAAACGTTGGTTTTAACTCTGGGGAAGATGGGAAGCTCCTAAATAGTTTTGAGTGGCATGACCAAATTTAACAGGGTCACTCTTTGCTGCTGTGTTGAGTGTATCCCCAAGAGGATCTCAGTGTAAATTCAGAAGACTTTATAAGTTAGTGCAATAATACAGTGAGGAAATTGGGTTGGATTAGGATGGTGTGGTGACATTTTCTCTTTCATGGTTTGCAACCTGAAGATGCAGCAAAAGACAGCACCCAGGGAGCAGAGGCAGCCTTTGTCAGATACTGAATCTGTTGGCACCTTAATCTTGGATTTCCCAACCTCCAAAACTGTGAGAGATAAAGTTCTGTTCTTATTAAATTATCCATTCTCATGTATTCTGTCACAGCAGCATAAATGGACTAAGACACCCCCTGGGGACAGGTGCTTCAGCAGAGCAGTGCTCTTGTCCTGGGGCTATTTGTAGGTCATAAAACCTTTAGTGGAAAAGGACTGGCAGCTGACACCATGGAAAGTTCTTAAAGTCCTGAAGCAGCTGCACCTCCATTTTAGAGTTTTTGAGCCAGTGACAGCGCCTACACTCCATCATGGGAGATTCAATCTCCATTTAAATCAGGCCAGTGAAAGAAGGTACCTGGAAAAGTGATCATGGGTTTGAAGGTGAGCGGAGAGGGAGACAGGGTGCTCTCAAAGAGGGGTTTACACATGCAAGGAAGCAGAAAAATAGAAATAGACTAATCATGGGGATAGTTGATTTTGGATTGAAGCATAGATAAGTAATAAAAATGAGATTTGTTAATTTACCTTTTACACTCAAAATCCTTTTGACATTCGTTTTGGGGACTAAATCTAATGGTATCCTGTATGGAAACTCCTTTCGTCTGCTAATAACACCTGTAATTCAAAAAAAAAAAAAAAAAGATTGGATTTACAGAGCTCTTAGGGGAAAAGATTATTTGCAGATTATACATTTTACCTACTGCCAATGAATTTTTCAAAATAAAACACTTTATAATAACACCATTAAAATTTAAAAAGAAAGAAAAATCCTCAAGGATTTTTTTAATCAGATACTAGGCTTATATAATCTCTTTAAAGAAAACATTAAATGTGACTGCAAACTTCCTGGTCATTACGAGACACTAAATACATAGGTTAGACCAATCTTATCCACCAGTAAAAGGTGGCATGGCATTTTTCCAAAGAGGGAAAATTGTTCCTGGAATTGAAATTTAAAAATAACTAACACGTCATTTCTTAGTCAAGGTTATTTGTACCCCAGCCCCATTGGGAAACATGACCTGAAATTCTTTCCACCTTCCCCTCACTGTCTAACTTGGACTTTATCTCTGTGCACAATAGCAGAGATTTAACAAACTGGTGCCAGAAATTCTTCTGTTATAATCACTCACTGGTTTATGTCATAAAAATGATACCATTTGTCACTGTACTGATAAAAGTACCAAGCACTCCTTTAAGCTCTTTAAATGCATTATTACACTGGATCCTGACAACATTCCTGTATGCCAGATCTATTTTTATTCTCTTAATTATATAGATGAAGAAATTGGGCTTAGCACTAGCTTGCCCAAGGTCACAGAAGTAGTTCAGGTAGAGATAAAGAAAGTTTGCTAAAGGGCCCATATTCAGCAATGTTTTTTTGTGAACTAAGGGCAGAGGAAGACTTCTTAAAGATTATCCTCAAACTAAATAACTGTGAGATGACATTATGATGGATTTGACTATATCAGAATAAAGAATTATTATTCAAAATGCATTAAGATTTATTGTTGCTCAAAGAAGGAAATCAGAAAAAAAATTAAGAAGAAATAGATAAGAAATCTAGGCATGGTGGTGCACGCCTGTAATCTTAGCACCTGGGAGACTGAAGAAGGAGTCACCACAAAGAGAATCCCCCTCCTGTGGTCCTGCTAAGAAAGCTCCTTCAGGGCAAGAGTCATCTCTAATTCAAGTTGTAGTTCCAGCACTTAACATAGTCCCTGACATATGGAAGATGCTCAAAAAAGTGTGATATTTTCCAATTTAATGGACAAGCTACAGGTCTTTGGCAAAGATGCAGGAATGTTCCTCATGAAACTTCCTTCTTCTTTAACTGTTGATAAATGCTGAGAATATTATATTAAAATAAAACTGAGGGAAGGCCTTTAAGAGGTTTGAAGTATGACTGGCCAAGCATAGTGTTCAGAAAAAGCTTACTGTGCATGTGACACTAAGCAAGACATAATCTTTCTATCCATGTCGGTTTATACATTAGTTACATGGAGATTATAATGTGTTTTTCAAACAATTTTTGTGAGAGTAAAATAATATAGACAAAGAGCTTACTATACACTTTATACTCGAGATATGGTACTTACTAGAGAGGTTGTTTGTGTATATCTAAATTTGAAATTTCCACCTTTTTCTCCATTGATACCTACTCTTAACCATTTCAGTTCTCATTGGCAACTCTACTACCAGATGGAAAAGCTAAAGAAGGAAGTTAAAACTAAGGAAGTCAGTTTTATTGTTTGTCAGAGATCATGATAAAAGAACCATCATGACATTACATATAAAGGTAGACTCCAGAGAGATTAGAACATTTAAAACTCAAATCTGTAAAATCAATAGAACAATGTATCCAGCAATTTTTTTTTGTGAACTAAGGGTAGCAGAAGACTTCTTAAAGATTACCCTCAAAATAAATAGGTATAAGACGACATTAGTGGGCTTGGATTTAGCTCAGTTGGTAGAGCCCTGCTCTGCAGTCTCTGAGGTCCTGAGTTCGATTCCCAGCACCACAAAAATGGGAGAAGGACCCGGCAACCCACTCCCAAGGCAATCCTGAAATAAACTGCCATTGAAAACCCTATGAGGGTTGCTATGAGTCGGATATGACTCAACAGCACCTAACAACAACAAGATGACATTATGAGGGATTTGACTATATCAGGATAAAAACTGCTAATCAAAACTCATTAAGGTTTATTTGTTCTCAAAGAAGTAAGTCAGAAACAAAATCAGGAAGAAATAGGTAGGAAAGCTAGGCATGGTGGTGCATGCCTGTAATCTTAGGATTTGGGAGATTAAGAAAGAGGCTCCTGAGTTGGATCTTGAGTTCAAGGCCAGCCTGGGCTATATAGAGAGATCCTGTCTACCTCTATCCCTCCAAAAAAGTCAAGAAAATTCAAATAGAGACTAGAAAAAAAAAAAAAAGGACCAAAGATATGAATGAACAATTGACAGATGGGTAGACCAAATGGCTGACAAATCTATGAAGAAATGCTTAAATTCATTGTTGTTGTTGTTGTTAGATGCCATCAAGTCGGCATCCAACTCATAGCGATCCTGTGTACAATAGGTGAAACACTATTGTCAGTGCTTCTCTGCTGTTCATAGGGTATTCAACAGCAGATTGACTTTTGGGAGTGGGTTGCCAGGTCTGTCTCCCAAGCCTGCAGCACCTCGTGTTCCCTGGTGGTCTCCCATCCAGGTACTAACCAGGTGCAACCCTGCTTAGCTTCTGAGATCTGACGAGAGCGGATGCCACAAGGCTACAGCTGCAAGCCTTAAAATCATTAGTAACCAGAATATTCCAAATCAAAATGATAATGAGATATCACTTCATACCCATAAAAAATGCCATGTTTTAGAAGATGAGTCATACCAACTATTGGTGAGATTGTAAGGAAAAGAAACTCTGCTAGTGGGAGTGTAAATAGTAAAGGCATTCTGAAGAGCCATTGTTAGGTGCTGTTGAGTTGAGTCTGACTCAGAGCAACCCTCATAGGGTTTTCAATGGCTGATTGTTTTGGGATCACTTTGGGAGTGGATTGCCATGTCCTTCTCCCGTTTTTGCAGTACTAGGGATTGAACCTGGGTCCTCAGAGGGTGCAGAGCAGCACTCTACCAATTGAGCCAAACCCCAGGTGATGATTGATATTACATATGTGTATGCCCTTTGGCCTAGCAGTCCCACTCCTGGGTAGATAGTTTTTATATATAAATGCTTACCCAGATTTCCAAAGGGAGATATATATGTTCACTGCAGTGTTGTTTATAGTAGAGGGAAATCTGTCACAAGAGTGTAAATAAGTAAAATTGTGGGGAAACAGACTCTGAAACCCTGTGTAAGAAGTAATTCAGGAAATGTACATATAGCTATAGAAATATTTCTTTAAAATTGAATATTGAGTTTATTTTCATTTATTATTGACCTAAAACTTAAGAAATAGAACAGAATCCATCTTCTGTTATATCTTTTATATGTATTAAAAAGAGATATACACACAAAACATTACCTAACTAATCAAAAACACATATCGAATACATTTACGTGGGTGCATTTGAACGAAGGAAAATGGGAATAGGGTCAAAGATGAAAGGAGAAAAAAACAAGAGAGTTGGGGGAAAAGGGCTGGTGAAGGAAAGAAGACAGAAACTAAAGACTAGTGCTAGTCTTGAGTATTGAGTGTCTTTAAGTTGATGTCACACAATTTTAATTACTAATACTTTATAGTTTATTCTGAGACCTTGATGTTCACACCTAGAATGAGTAAGGCAGGGCTGGGATTTTTTTTGTCAGCCTTTTGTAAAAATGTCAGTAGAGGAGGTATCGGTGATAAAATCAAAGAGAAATCAAAAGATACAGTGGCTCTGGCACTTGATGTGCCTGCTTGAGCTGAAAATCCTCAGAACGTACAATAACTTCACTCATAGATCATAGCAGGTAGTCTGTGGGGAAGTCTGTGTGAAAGTAAAATTAGAGAAAATAGCCTGTAACTGGATACATGCACACAGGACGGATTTTTCTACTTTGCTGGATCCATCCTTATTCCATTTGTGAGATGCAGCTGATTCAAAATGTAAAGAGGAGAAATACTGTGCTTTCCCAGAGGAAAAGGCACTTTGAGTATATTGTTGTTGCTGTTGAAAACCCTCGTAGGGTTTTCAATGGCTGATTGTTTTGGGATTGCTTCGGGAGTGGATTGCCACGTCCTTCTCTCATGCTTTTCTGTGCTGGGGATTGAACCTGGGTCCTCAGAGAGTGCAGCGTGGCACTCCACCAACTGAGATAAACTCCAGCCCCACCCTGAATATAAGGGTCTTCATTTGTACTTAAGTATAATGGCTTTCCCCATAACACTAAACAAGAATGACTCCAGATGACAGTAAGATAACTTATAACCATTAGTAAGAACTACAGCAGTCTGCCTTTTTTTGTGTCAAAAAGAATTTTCAGAGCACATTCTAAATTTCATAAATACATAATATATGTATACTTGATTCAGTACTCAAATGATGGCAAAATTCTAGCGTTGAGAAGACTCACAGCATTTCAGTTGAAGAAAAAGTGGCAAAGCAGGAGCAATGAGGAATGGGTTTGTTACATGATTAATCATTATTGTTGAATTTTTAAATGATGCATGTTAAATAATTATGTAAATGACTTTTTCTTTTTTTGAGAAAGAAACAGTTTGAAGTTTATTAGATAAAGGGGTAAGAGAGTACACACATTTAGAGGGAGAGGCACACCTGGGTGTCTTTACAATGGCTATATATGTATGATCTGGTGTCTTTTTAACTAGGTTTAAGAATTAAATGAAGTTTAAAAATTGAGTAGAGGTAAATGACTTTTTCTTTAGATATTCTTTGGACTGATTGTTCAATATTAAAATATAAGTTATTATGGTGATGGATAGAAAATAATATATTAGGAAAGTCATGCAATGGTTACTACATCAATGCTCTGCCTTTAGAATTAATGGAGTTATGTATGGTCTCAGTGATGCAGATTATAGCACAGCAAATGCCACCATGAAGGGCAGTGATTAAAGGAGTGTACATTTCTGATTCTACACAGTTAACATTTTGAAAAACAAAGGTTTAAGTTACATGTACACTAATTTCTAGAAAAAAAAAGATGACATATAAAATACAAAATCATTTTTCCTACCATAAATTCCCCTAGGGTCCAGAGTAACACCAGCATAACTTTCCTTTTTGATTCCTTCTGGCTAAAGTAAAGGCAGAAAACATTTAGTTAAGAACAGAATTATATTTATATGACCTGAAGTCCTTTGATCAACTTTTCTGGATCACTTTCTCAATTTAAATTCTCTCTCTCTGAAAACGAAAACTATAAATACTTGAATATACACAATAAGATTTTCTGGCTAATTGAACATTAATTAGAATAAACAATAACAGATCTGGTAACTGGTCTAAGTGCTTTGTATGTATTAGCTCATTTAACTTCTTTGTTTTTTTTTATTAGAAATTTTTAATGTACATCATAATGTGATTCATTTTGACATGCTTTTCGTTGTGACAATTTTCATATATGCAATTTGATAAGCATTATTCATATAGGTTACCCCTTACCCTCCTCTATGTTTCCCCCCTCCCCCCTTCCTATCTAAGTCTCCCATCCA